>VXBR01012076.1:162506-192801 GCA_013400215.1 Cisticola juncidis | reverse complement strand
GAAAAAAGAAAAAAGAAAAAAGAAAAAAGAAAAAAGAAAAAAGAAAAAGAAAAGAAAATTCCTTGTCTTTGACAAAACAGACAAATCTTCAACATGCAGAAAAGTGAATATTCCAGGTATTCTGTTTGTTTCTTCTGGAGAGAAGATTAATCGGGTCAAAAGGCAGAAATCTCAAACCTGGTGCTGAGGAATGGAGCAGGAGGGAGTAAGAGCTGGGAAGAAATTAGAAATTTTCATTTCAGCACCACTGGGAAAGGGGGAAGGACTCAGCTCTGCTCAGGGGTGTGATAATTTCTGACAGAGAACATTTCTGCCCAGCCCTGGAAGAACCTGGAGCTGAGGAGATGGGATGGGAAAGGGAAGGCTGGGCTGGAAAAGTGAAAATGTAAAGGAGAGCTCACACCCAAGGGTCCCCTGGGAGTTTATAAATGCAAAATGTAATTCTTAGAACCAATCAAAGACAAACAAGTCGAAAACAACTCAACTCATGCACTGATTATTTGAGGGATTTTGCAGGCTGTGATGGATTTTAAGCTAATCTAGCTCCTGATATTATCATTAAAATGACCTCATATTCAACTGAACACTGCCCTAACCCCAAGATATAAGCAGGGTAAATCTATTTTAAAGGCTTTCTTTTGTAACAAAAAAGTCATATTAGAAATCCTGTTGTGTTAAGCACAAAACTTCTCCATGGAGAGGCTCTTGGAGGTTTTTGATGTCACAGGGGACATTTGAATTTAACTGGCAAAAAGGGCCAGGTTATCAGTGAAAATTTGGGCTCATCACCACATGTCTGAGAGGTTATTTTTTTAAAAAATGACATTAATTTCAAGCAAGGCAAAGAAAAACAGAGTGGAAGGAGTGGGGGTCATTTCCAGCTGCTCCTTCAGCTCAAGGCCAAAGAGACTGAAGGGTAGACCCTGTAATAAAATAACATTTACTAATTTTTTTTTTTTTTAAATAAAGATTTAGAAGCACTTTGGTATTATCTGACAAGGTTGGGAGCTTTTTGAAATCCTCACTCTTTCCTTTTTTGGTAGGCAGCTAAATGTATACACCAGGTACAACGTATTTTAATTTAAATAGTCAATTATTACCTAAAATATCTCCAATAGCATGCATAGATTTCAAAATTCGTGGTTTGGTACATCTTTATGAAATGTTTCAGTTGTTATTTGGAAGGATCTTGGAAATCCAGGAATTTTGAAGAAGAGAGGAGAGAGTTGCAACTGATTAGATTTGTTCTGCCACAAGAAATGCCAATAAAAATCCAATAACAATGGAGTTACCCCTATTTTTAAAATATCATCCATAATTTATAACATCCCCCATTCAATGCCTTCTTTACAAACAGAACAATTTTTATTATCTATTCCAGACCTTTTGGATCCTCAGAATTCATTGAACATCTGAAATTTTCACTCATTCACTCATTCATTTCACTCATTATGAGATCTTTCTTTTGTTATCTGGAAGGATCTTGGAAATCCAGGAATTTTGAAGATGAGAGGAAAGAGTTGCACCTGATTAGATTTGTTCTGCCACAAGAGATGCCACTAAAAATACAATAACAATGGAGTTACCACTATTTTTAAAATATCATTCCCCATTCAATGCCTTGTTTACAAGCAGAGCAATTCTTATTATCTATTCCAGACCATTTGAATCTTCAGATTTTATTGAATATCTCAAATTTTCACTCATTCAGCACAGAAATTTTAGTGAGTACAGTGACAAGTGGTTCTGAAAGCAATTTTTCCTCAGATGTTTAGTTCTAAGAGGAAGCCCTTGCCCTAAAAATACAAATTTACTTTTCAGCATTTTCCAATATTAATATTATTCCTCATATAAACACTAATTACTGGCCAGATCAAAGCCCACTGAAGTCATTCCATGGCTTTGCCAATTTATATCAAACTGCCTCTGACAGAACACAAAAATACCTTGTAGGAAAGAAAAAAGGGGAAAAAAGCATTTTCCTCAAGTGTGATTTTATCATCACTAGAATTCCAAAGCTTTTGCAGAGGAGAGCAGCTGTTTGTCACAAATAACTCTAAAAAGAAAGGGTCTGTAACTGTAATTTCTGCAGTCTTTACTTACTTGGGGCCATTTACTAAAGTAAATTACAGCAAGGAGTGGTTATTGTGCTAATGCAGGAAGAATCTGCCCTTTATAACTGCAAAATTTCATATTAATGTGTTTTACAGTGTGGTCCAAACCTGATTACTCAGAGAAAGGACAATAAAGAGTGAAAGCAGATGCTCATTAGGAACCCTACAATATCAATTAAAAAGAAAAATTACTAAAAAACCAACCGTACATTACACATCATATTAAATAATGAAATAGAAGATGGAGTTCTTCAGATTTTACTTTTATGATAAAAGGACAGACAAAAATACAGATATATTTTCTAAAATTATGAAGCTCAGGAGGAAGAACCTGACTATCTTGATAGACACTTGAAAAAATACTTTATACTTTCCCTACTTTAATCTTTTGGAGTATTGTTTTTCATGCTTCCAAAATTTTAGAGAATTTTTAAATTTTTTTTTTAAATTTTGTGATTAGCTTTCTATTTGGTTTTTTTAATAAGTTTGGTAAGATTTACAACAATGCAAAAAACTAACAAACCTGAAAATTAAAATAACACTAGTAATAATAAAATAAAGGTCATTATTGATACTATAATAAAAATGTACTATTTAAATCCAAAGAATGATCACCTTAAAAAAAAACCAATTAGAATTGAACCCTAGAAGATGAGAAATTGTCAGGAAAAAGATTTAAACTCTGGGCAGAGCTGGACTTTACAGCCAAAACTGATTCATAAACACAGACCTGTAAAATTAATACTTCACTTCTTTTAACCATTTTCATACATCTTGAATTTTACCATAACCTGACCCTCAACAGAAAATTTTCAGTAAATTTCTGCCCATTCTGCAGCATGACAAATAAAGCAGAATTCAGAGCAGCCATATGCATTGGAAGAAATGGTTTCCATTAATTTCTCTTTTTCTTGTTGCAGGAACTCCTTTTTAATATGAAAAATTCCCATCCATACATTTAGGTACATGAGTTGGTGCATCTGTGGGAAGTATTAGGAAAGTAAAGAACAAATGTNAAAACTTCTCCATGGAGAGGCTCTTGGAGGTTTTTGATGTCACAGGGGACATTTGAATTTAACTGGCAAAAAGGGCCAGGTTATCAGTGAAAATTTGGGCTCATCACCACATGTCTGAGAGGTTATTTTTTTAAAAAATGACATTAATTTCAAGCAAGGCAAAGAAAAACAGAGTGGAAGGAGTGGGGGTCATTTCCAGCTGCTCCTTCAGCTCAAGGCCAAAGAGACTGAAGGGTAGACCCTGTAATAAAATAACATTTACTAATTTTTTTTTTTTTTAAATAAAGATTTAGAAGCACTTTGGTATTATCTGACAAGGTTGGGAGCTTTTTGAAATCCTCACTCTTTCCTTTTTTGGTAGGCAGCTAAATGTATACACCAGGTACAACGTATTTTAATTTAAATAGTCAATTATTACCTAAAATATCTCCAATAGCATGCATAGATTTCAAAATTCGTGGTTTGGTACATCTTTATGAAATGTTTCAGTTGTTATTTGGAAGGATCTTGGAAATCCAGGAATTTTGAAGATGAGAGGAAAGAGTTGCACCTGATTAGATTTGTTCTGCCACAAGAAATGCCAATAAAAATCCAATAACAATGGAGTTACCCCTATTTTTAAAATATCATCCATAATTTATAACATCCCCCATTCAATGCCTTCTTTACAAACAGAACAATTTTTATTATCTATTCCAGACCTTTTGGATCCTCAGAATTCATTGAACATCTGAAATTTTCACTCATTCACTCATTCATTTCACTCATTATGAGATCTTTCTTTTGTTATCTGGAAGGATCTTGGAAATCCAGGAATTTTGAAGATGAGAGGAAAGAGTTGCACCTGATTAGATTTGTTCTGCCACAAGAGATGCCACTAAAAATACAATAACAATGGAGTTACCACTATTTTTAAAATATCATTCCCCATTCAATGCCTTGTTTACAAGCAGAGCAATTCTTATTATCTATTCCAGACCATTTGAATCTTCAGATTTTATTGAATATCTCAAATTTTCACTCATTCAGCACAGAAATTTTAGTGAGTACAGTGACAAGTGGTTCTGAAAGCAATTTTTCCTCAGATGTTTAGTTCTAAGAGGAAGCCCTTGCCCTAAAAATACAAATTTACTTTTCAGCATTTCCAATATTAATATTATTCCTCATATAAACACTAATTACTGGCCAGATCAAAGCCCACTGAAGTCATTCCATGGCTTTGCCAATTTATATCAAACTGCCTCTGACAGAACACAAAAATACCTTGTAGGAAAGAAAAAAGGGGAAAAAAGCATTTTCCTCAAGTGTGATTTTATCATCACTAGAATTCCAAAGCTTTTGCAGAGGAGAGCAGCTGTTTGTCACAAATAACTCTAAAAAGAAAGGGTCTGTAACTGTAATTTCTGCAGTCTTTACTTACTTGGGGCCATTTACTAAAGTAAATTACAGCAAGGAGTGGTTATTGTGCTAATGCAGGAAGAATCTGCCCTTTATAACTGCAAAATTTCATATTAATGTGTTTTACAGTGTGGTCCAAACCTGATTACTCAGAGAAAGGACAATAAAGAGTGAAAGCAGATGCTCATTAGGAACCCTACAATATCAATTAAAAAGAAAAATTACTAAAAAACCAACCGTACATTACACATCATATTAAATAATGAAATAGAAGATGGAGTTCTTCAGATTTTACTTTTATGATAAAAGGACAGACAAAAATACAGATATATTTTCTAAAATTATGAAGCTCAGGAGGAAGAACCTGACTATCTTGATAGACACTTGAAAAAATACTTTATACTTTCCCTACTTTAATCTTTTGGAGTATTGTTTTTCATGCTTCCAAAATTTTAGAGAATTTTTAAATTTTTTTTTTAAATTTTGTGATTAGCTTTCTATTTGGTTTTTTTAATAAGTTTGGTAAGATTTACAACAATGCAAAAAACTAACAAACCTGAAAATTAAAATAACACTAGTAATAATAAAATAAAGGTCATTATTGATACTATAATAAAAATGTACTATTTAAATCCAAAGAATGATCACCTTAAAAAAAAACCAATTAGAATTGAACCCTAGAAGATGAGAAATTGTCAGGAAAAAGATTTAAACTCTGGGCAGAGCTGGACTTTACAGCCAAAACTGATTCATAAACACAGACCTGTAAAATTAATACTTCACTTCTTTTAACCATTTTCATACATCTTGAATTTTACCATAACCTGACCCTCAACAGAAAATTTTCAGTAAATTTCTGCCCATTCTGCAGCATGACAAATAAAGCAGAATTCAGAGCAGCCATATGCATTGGAAGAAATGGTTTCCATTAATTTCTCTTTTTCTTGTTGCAGGAACTCCTTTTTAATATGAAAAATTCCCATCCATACATTTAGGTACATGAGTTGGTGCATCTGTGGGAAGTATTAGGAAAGTAAAGAACAAATGTATTTTTGTTACAATTTTTATATAAATGCATGCATATTTATTCATAAAATTATGTATATTTACATGTCTAAATCCATTTTTATATAGCTGTGCATTTCTACCTCCATGTGTTCATGTATTTGCACATATAAACACAAAAATATAAATATATATGCATTTTTCTGTATCCTTCTGATCTTTCCTCACCAACTGCAGTCCTTTATTCAGCTAAAGTTTCCCAGTGTCTGCACATTTATTTCTGGATAAAATAAGCAGTTTGAGCTCCTGACCACCATTCTCTAACAAATAATTCTTTGTGGCTGTAATTAAGATGGCTCTGAAAGACTGCTGGGATGTCTTAGTGGTCTGGAGAGCACTCCCCCCTCCCCTGAAACAAAATCCTTTATCACATTTTTGAATTAATTATAAAAGTTCAAAATTAAATCTTTCTTGTGTCCCCCATAATAATCCTCCCAGATCAGTTTTTGTCCATATTAATGGAGAACACATCCCTAGTAAGATTTAATTTCAAACTTTTATAATTATGGTTAAAATTAAATCTTACTGTGGCTGTATTACACATTAACATGAATGAAAGCCAGCCTAGGAGGATTATCAATGGTACTCCAGCACGATTTATTTTTAACTTTTGCAATTAATTAAAATCTTTGGATAAAGATCTTGTTTTGGAGTGGGGGAGTCCCTGTTAAGATGAAGCCCAGGAAGAGTTTCCATTCTTGTGCAGGGTATTGGAGATGGGAAGGCACAGGCTGGGAGCTCGGGGAGATCATCCAATAAATCATCCCTCCCTGGCACAGCAAGGCTGAGCTCTGAGCTGCTCCTGCCCTGGAGAAAATGGGAATAACACACCAAAAACAGCAGTTTGATCCTAAAAATCACTCAGCAACACCCAACAAACACAGAGACAACTTCACATCACCCAGAGAATACCAGAGAGGCATCACCCCATTCCAGTTCTCATTTTTTCTCTCATTAAAAATATTTTTAAGAGTAAAATTACTTCCCTTTGAATATTTTTGTGGTTTTTCCCCATCAGAAATGATTTTAGGCAGCAACAGTGAATAGCACGAGGTCTCCCTCACACTCAGCCCTGCTGCCTTTTCCAGACCAAACAGGGATGGAGCTCCCAGGACCTTCCTCCCCTGTTACCCTGGCTTTGAAGACTTTTTTAAGCTTTCTATAAGGTTCTTCCTATTGGAGTCAGAAATGTTACCTTATCACACTTTCCACTATACACACTGGCCATGTTTTGCTGTCTTTCATTGTTTACAGATTTCTAGGTGGGAGGAGAAAGTTCATTGACAGTTGGCTTGACCAATGTGGGTTGAGAGGTGGAATTCCATCCTCCAATCCACGGGCCAAATAGGAAATGTACAAAACTGAGTTTTGTAAATAAACTCGCCCTTTTTTCTTCCTGCTTCGCTCAGCAGCGTGTCCTGGTGTGGTTCTTTCTGTATCCATGGTGATCCTCCCCAGCCCTGCTGACCCATCAGGGCTCAGTTTTTTCCCTCTCACTGCTCACAAAGTCCTCCCAACACCCTGAGCTGCCCCAGGCAAAGCTCAGCACCCATGGGAGACCCCACGGACTCACCAGGAATGTGGAGCTTGGGAAAGACCCTCAAGGCTGATCACAAACCCAGCACCCCCAAACCGTGTCCCCAGATCCACGTGTCCTCCTGGCACCAGCTGGGGATGAGCAGGACTCAAAATAAGCAGAATAAAAAGTTGTTCAAGGGTTTTTTCTCCCTCAGAGAAGTTCCTTTGGTCAGTGGCTTTATCCTTCCACAATCAAACATTTTACACTGCTGAAAAGTTGTATTAAGGCAGAAATATTTTAAATTCCCTCTGATGAGCCAACACAGAGTTGCAATAAGGGCTTTGCATCACCCAGCTTTTCTAAAACACTTTTTTGTTTAGAATCAGTTCTGCCCCATCCCTGGCAGTGCCCAAGGCCAGGCTGGGTGGAGTTTCGAGCACCCTAGGGTGGTGCAAGGTGTCCCTGCCATGGCAGGGGTGGCACAAGAGGAGCTTTAAGGTCCTTTCCAACCCAAACCATTCTGGGATTGTCTAAAATGTGACTAAAATGTGGAAAAATAAGCAGAAAGAGAAGAAGTTGAGAAAAGACAAGGCCCAGAGAGAGAAATATTTGTAGCCAGAGCCTGAATTAAATCTCTGAAAGGGATCACACTTGGCTGGAAACAAAAGCACTGTCTCCACCAGGATTCTTTGAGCAATCAGGAAATGGGAACTTGCCCATTCTTTGTAAATATGAAAGTATTTATATTGCATCAAAAGGATCTGATTCCACTACAGTGTTTTTCTTCTAAGACAAACCACAGGGCTCAAAAACTTTGGCTAACCTCATCCTTCTCAGTGATTTGCTTTAAGCTGCATAGAAAGAATATCTCAGTTTGTGCTCCCCAGAAAATACCACCTGAAAAGCAAAATACTCATGAGTAACACAGAGGGAGGGGCCTGATTTTAACATGGAGAGGAAGCCAGGAGGAGCAGAGAAAAATATAATATTGCACATCCACCTTGGGATACCTGACAGCATTGCAGTGAAAACACAAAAAAAAAAAAAAAAAAAAAACCAAAAAAAAAACCAAAAAAAAAAAAAAAAAAAAAAAAAAAAAAAAAAAAAAAAAAAAAAAAAAAAAAAAAAAAAAAAAAAAACCACCACTTTTATAAAACCAGAGACTGAGACATCCTCACTTGTTCCTGTGCCCACAAGGAAATAATTTTACTTCCTTTTGGTGTTGTAGTTAATTTCCTGTAGGCATTACTCATCCATCAACTGAAGTTCTTTTGGAAGGAAAGCTGGACATACATCATTTTTGGTAATTATTAAGCACAGTGTAATTGAATGGACCAGTGAAAGGAAGATGGTCCATAATACCAATAGATCAATGTATATTTTTATATAATACATATACTCATTAGGAGGGGGTATTTTCCTCTCTTTTCCTTCACAAAATGAAAGAGTATCCATATATGGCATTTCCACTTAGGAAGCTGTTCTACAAAGAAGGGGTAAAAATCACCCCCTAATTCTAAAAATCAGGGGTAAAAAGCTTCATCTATTCAAGGAGATTTTCTTTAACAATCTCCTCCTGATTTGCTGCACCCCTTTTTTGTTCCCCTCCTCTGTTATCCTGTGAGCAGTGATTTCCCATGCCAAGGGCCTTCCTTATTCCCTGTTTTCTACTGGAAGCAGTCACCTACATCTAAGAAAATATAATTTCAAAAAAAATAAAATAAAATAAAACAGCAAACAAGTCCCTGGCAGATTTCCTTCCCTTTCCTTGCTTGCTGCCCTGTCCATTCCCAACTGGAAGCCACAATAATTTATTTGGGGAAGCCCTGCCAGCCAGGTCATCACCAGTGCAGAGGAATTTTCTGGGAATGGTCTGAAATGTTTCCAGTTAAGCTCCAGACTTAACATCTCCAGAAGAAAAACTAATGTTTCTACCACATACTTTATTAAGCCCTTTAGGTCCTTTTACAAGAGAGGAAATACCAATTAACGTATAATTTAGCAGAACAAAATATTATCCCATTTCAACCAGTACCCACTTCCTTGAAGTTTATTCAAGCATTAATAACCATTTAATGCAATTTAACTACACTGAGGTATCCGTTACATTAATATCATATATCCATCAGGAAATTAGAGTTTTGTCTCTATGAATTTTGTATTACAAGAGAGTCTTCATAATTTTATTCTGCACTTTATGGTGGCTAATTTAAGTTTTAAAATGGTTCGGATAACTTCCCAGCCTCTCTCTTCTGCGCTGTAATATGACTAACAAATTGTTACTGATGTTAAAAGATCATGAACACATCATTTATTAAACAGGGCTGGAGAGAGAAGTTTGAAAGAAGAGTGCATTTCCCAGATAATCCCTGTTTTTCCAGGAGGTGACAGGAACAAACTCCATGGGCTGGGATGCTCAGGAGCCTGCGCTCCACAGGAGTGCAAAGAAACTCAAAAAATATTCTTAAATTGTCTCTCTGAGCCTAAAGAAACTCCCTGCCCACTCTCCAGTAAAATTTAACATGGGCACTGGGCTGGAATTCTGGTAAAAAAGAGATTTTTCCCCATCCTGCCTGGTCTGGGGATCAGTGATGTCCATGAGAAAAGGGAGGTGAGTTCAATGAAAACCCAAGGAGGAACAGAAAATATTCCTAAAATCCTCAAATGAGAGACAAGAAGTTTTTGCTACAAAATCTTTGAATTAATAAATGCTACAAAATATGCTGCTTTTTATGTCTCACCCAACAAGAAAAGTATAAACAAGCTCTCAAACCTCTCAAAAGTCACCAAACACAAAATATTGTAAAGCTGCTACTCCTGTGATTTCCATACTCTGGATAAAAACCCTACCCTGAGCAAGCACAACTCCTCCTGGGCCCTTTGCCATTTTCTGTGTCAGAAAAATCACAAATTCTGTAAATATCTGCAGATAAAATTTCCTGGGGTGCATTTCTGAGTCACCTGGACTCCTAAACGAGATGGCAGAGAGTGCAGGAGAATCCACATTAAATTGTTTTTACTGGCAGCATCACTGCAGAATAAAAGATATCTGTCACACTGCTGATATGGATCTCCTCCTTTTTGTGCCTTTTGGCATCTGTGGATTGTTAAAAAGCCTGAAACTGCCTTTTCTGCAAATTCCTTCAACTCTTCAGTTCTTTTTATTCATCCACCAGGCTTTGGGCTTGTTAAACTTGGCCTATTGAGGGGAAGGAAAAATGGACCCAAAGCATTTTATAAATCCAGAAATGCTCTCTGGCCAGAGGGAAGGGGCCAAACTCTTTGGTGGGAGAGTCAGCAACAGCAGGGAGAGCCCAAATTTAACACTTAGAAAAATAACATAATTTAGATATCATAATTATCCTGGTTTAAATTGTTTGGTGCACATTAAACTTCTTTCTGCAGTAGCTCAGACAGACAGGTAGAAAACCTTTGTGAGAAAAGAATCCAAAAATCCCATTTATAGAGGAAAGCAGCACAGGACATGCTCAGAGATCTTGAATTTGATATTTCTTTTATGTGTATGACAAACAAAAAATACACCACTGCAATATGCAGAGAGGAAGAACTTGCCAAACACAAAAAATAAAGCAAAACCCACCAGTATCTGTCATGCTGCAATGATTTGTGCTGGTATAAATTAATAATTCTACTGTATTTAAATACATCCCAGGATTAAATTGTGGTTACAGCAGAAGTTCCCACTCAGGTAATGAAATTATCAATATAATTATCTTGAATAATCTCTACTTTAGTTTAGCCACTCCTAAAACAGAAAATATGTTTGCCAAACCTCACATTGGAGGAAAAAACAGAACCAGAAACAGCATTGATGTGAAAGGAAATAATAACTGACTGCCAGCATGGTTTACTCTGCCTAAAATCCTCATTTTAATGAACTTTAGCAGAATTTTAACCAATTTCTTAGTCTTGTAAAGCACACATATATAAGGTTTGTGGTTTTCCTTGTACACATATTTTTTCATCAATTCACAATGGGAAAAAAAACCAGCCCAAATTCCTCATAGAAATGTTAATAATGTTTCAATATATCAATAATCCCACATCACACAGGATCACTAAATCATTGCAGAAATAAGAAACTCTTTTAAATGCAATAATTAATTAATGATTCAGGCTGCAGCTCTCATTTGTTGTATCTACTGCCACTTCATCATTTAATTCAATTCAAAAAGTAAAATATAATTCAAATACAAACCTTTGAGGGAAAAACAGATATTTTCAATATTTTATGGATATGGCAGAATATATAATTAAAGTAAGCCAGAGCTACAGGAATGTATAGAAAAAAATCCTTGACTAATAAAAATCACTACTCAAAATAGTCAGTTTGGGATATACAGTATATTGCAGTGAAATTCTTTAACATTAGTTCAATTAAACCTGCTTAAAAATAAAATTAAGCTGTGCTTTTATTTTCTAAATATTCTATGAGTAAAATACAGTTCAGAGAGACATCAGTGTTTTATGACAAAAAGATGCAGCTTGAGCACAGTTTAAGTGCCACCAACTTTACAGATTTTTACTCCAATAAAATCCACTTGTGAACCTCTTTTAATAAAAGCCCCACATGCAAGAAAAAGTCAACTTATGAAGTTTTTATTTTTAAACTGATATACTAATAAAATGAGAGGAAACAACCCGAAGAAGGAGAGAAAAAAATTGAAAAATATAAGTGTTATATAGAAAGGGAGTATTAAGCAGGAAAATACTTAAAATCATTTAATATAACAACCTAAGATGATGTTTTTCCTTATCAGACCTGTTGAGTGACAGATGACACTTCAGCCTAAACTAAATTTTACTAATACCACAATCTCTAATTAATATGTGCTTTTTGTCAATGACATCTTTTTGACATTCTGATTGTATCCCACCAATGACCCAGCTTGGGAAGAGCTTTGAGGCTGGACTGAAAATGTGACACTACTTTTAATAATTTGGTATAAATAAAATGCAGCCTGAATTTCCCCACAGAAGCACCCACATAATCTTCAGTGCCACTAAAAGGTTTTACAGCATTCAACTGAGGGATAGAGAAGTGAAAATTCACATTTATTCCAGCAGATGAAAAGCCAGAGAAGTTAAAATGTAGCTTTCCTTAAATGTTAGTTTATCCTGGATATTTTTTAGAGAATTAAATCAAAATGTAGAAAGTTTACTTAATGCACACAGGATAACACAATTCTTTGGGGACTGTTCAAAAAATGCTCAGTTCTACTGCTGCAGGGCTTTGTGTGTCTAATGAACCTGTGAAAACTTAATTTTTTGTCATTAATTCCATTAATCCACCATTTGAACGTTTTTTTTAAAGACCTCATTGGATCTTATCAGAAAAAAGGAAACTGAACTTATTCTGCAGATGGAACAGAAAGCTCACAAGGGGAGGGTGTTGTTGATCTGTCTGAGGGTTGGGGCTGCTCTTGTTCTGCTCCCTGACAATATTTCTAGGTAAGAACGACCTCAGAATGATCCATTTCAACCCCTGCAGAGTCCAGGCCCACAGCAATTATTTCCTATTATTAAAAAAATCCCTATTCCTATATATTAAAAAAAGGNACCCCCAAAAAACCCCAGAAAACTCCATGAAAAAGCAACAAAACCTCTCAGTTTTTGCAGGTTACAGCAGTGAGATTTGATTAGAAATGAGAAATAACCCAAACCAGGGTTGGAGGATTCCCATATTCAGCTCCAGGCAGTTCAATCCCAGTGCCCCAGCCTATTCCATGGAATCAGATGGAACAGTGAACCCCAAAGCATCCTCCTTAACTGATTTACACTTCTAGACATGCAAGATTCAACAAATATTAATTGAAATTCAAGCCAAATTGGTCAGAGAATGAGCTCCTAAAATGCTTTTTTCAAGGAGCCCAAGAGTCTGAATTTCTGTTTTCCACCATCATTATTGGAAATAAATTTGTACTGATGGATCAGCAAAGCACTGACGAGAAATCAAAGATTCAGGAAGGGGTTTTTTTTCCATTTTAGGCACTGTGGGAGAACAGAATGACATCCTCTGATTTGCAGCCCTGCTGTAGCTGTTGCAAGAGCTACAAGTTATGAGTTCCCAAACTTTTCTACAATTGCTTTTATAAACCCTTTCTTTTAATATTCCCTTTTTAAGCCATAACTTTAAAATTCTCTCTAAACCAATTGAGAAGCAGAAAAATAAAAAGGCAAGAAATCCAGGGATTTTACAGTAAAAGCTATAACTGAGCTAGGGGTGTTTTTTTTGAGTAGTTCTGCTAAAAAGCAGAAGGGAGAGAAAGCCGAAATTTGAAAGTGTTGAAGGGAAATAGGCCCTTTGTTGAATATATTTAAGAAAAAGCATTGATATGGAACTTCTCAGAGTGCTCTCTAAATTCTTTAATACCACATGGCATGATTCACAGCTTCTGTTTTCTTACCAGAGCTTTTCCAAAACTTTTCCTTTCGAGACGTTCCCGAAGTTTTCTCGGGCGTGTGAATGGGATTTCTCTTGGCCTGATAGTTCTGCTGCACATTTTCCCCCTTCCAATAACTACTGAGCATCCTCAGGTACCAAGCAGTTCATATAATTGAGAATTTGGGTATTTCACTCTGGGTTTATGCAGGGGGAGAATTAATCCTTCAGCCACTCACACTTCACATGCATTTGTTCAGAGAGCTGGGGGTGTTGGTGTTTTCTTTCCAAAGGGAAAGTGTTTCTTGCAAGTCTGAGAAGTTTGTTTCCTGGGTGTTTTATTCAAAATCTTTGCCATGTTCTTCCTCACTTCCTGCAAGTTCACTTAACAGATTTTTGGCTCCTTTGCAAGTATTTTTTTTTATATAATGGTGATGCACATAATCATTTTTTGGCCAGTAGCTGAAGGAATTTGACAATATCCACTCATGACAAGGGGTTTTTTTTTTCAGTCCCTTCATTGAGATTTTGTTCTTTGTGCCATCTCCACAGCACTGCCCCTCATTTTTCATTTCATCCCTCTGGCTTCTGGTCTCCACCTCAGCATGAGGGTGGAGTTCACCTCTGGGGAGGCTCCTACTGACACATGAAACTGCACCCAGAGGTGCTGCCCTGGCACAGGGTGCCCAGAGCAGCTGTGGGTGCTCCTGGATCCCTGGAAGTGTCTAAGGCCGGGTTGGACAGGGCTTGGAGCAGCCTGGGATGGTGAGAGGTGTCCCTGCCGTGGCAGGGGTGGGATGGGATGAGTTTTGAGGTCCCTCCTAACACAAAACAAATTATTCCATCACTCTGTGAGCTACAAAGGCTCCAAAGGACACACCTGCATTTCAGAGCTCGATTTTACCCCACACTCTGGGCTGTAAGAACAATCTTGAAGCTGCATCCCAGATTGGATAATACCCCCCCCAAAAAAAAAATTATATGGACAATAGTCCTGGAACCAAATTGGGCAAAATTTGGACTTTACTGAGCAGAGTAACCTGAGTTAACTGAGTTTAAATCCCCTCTCCCTATCTGGGGATACTCATTCCCACCCATTTCCCAACCACACAGTGGGAATACAATGCAAGAACTGAGACAGCTTCTCTTTCTTTTCCAGGACATGCAGAGTGGAATAACTAACAGTCATCACCCAGTTCATCTATATTTTCCTGAAAGGACTCTTTGCACACACAATATAGGGTATGGTCCATAAAACTCTCAATTCCTGAACACTCAGCTTGGACCCTTCCTGGGATCACAAGCCCCACACCATTTGTTCTCTGCAGATGAAATTTCTTAAATTTCCAGATGTCCAGGAGACCATTTGGATCTACTGCTTTCCCCAGGTACTCAAATATCCAGAAATCCTGAACAAATGTATTTAAGTCACTGAATTTCATGCTTAAAAAGAAATTCTAAGTGAGGAGCAAAGAAGGAAAAATACAGATTTATCTGGGGAATATTAAACATGCTAACCCTATACTCTCTTATTTCTGCAAAAAGAGAGAGGTGGTTAATGTTTTTATGAGACAGTGATTGTCAACCATGAAAATCTCTTGTAAACACAGCACTCATCACAGAGAAATCGAGGTGGAAGGAAGAAAACTGAGGCAAAAAGCAGCAAGAGTGAAAAATAGACAATATGAAGTATGAACTTCAACATGTCATGCTCGTGAGTTGGAGGAGAGATCCTGGAGAAGTTCATTGAAAAAGGATTTTAAAATAAGCCTTTACATTTGATTTATGATTCTGCCTTAAAGAGCAGCGTGAGGTTTGCTGGTGATATAAAAATTAGCAGGTGTAATCCATACCCAGAAAGGTGGAAATATGTCCCATAAATGTGTCATGTGCCCTTGATCAGATTAATATAAATGGCATTAAATATAGTTACACAAAGTGCAAGTTCAAGGTGGCACATTAATCCTAGAGAAACAGCAGTGGGTGAGGAACATGACTGCTCAGGATAAAAAGGTAAATGAAGAAGAGATTTTAGTCTTGGCCTGGATTTAATCAGGTATAAACTGACTGGCACTGAGTTTAGGCTGGACAGAAGCACAAGAGGAACATCATTCCTGAATAGCTGCTCAGTGCTCCACACCATAGGCAAAGCAAAGTGGAAGGAAAACACTCAATTATTTTCAATACTGAGGAATTTCAGAGCAGGATTTTAAGATGTGAGCTGGTTTTTTGCAGTCGGCAAAAAATAAAGCCTGAGCTAAGCCTGCGTCATTAGCCTACCTCAAAAATCTGTTCAAATCCTAGGGAAAAACTGAAATTAATTCCATTATAGCAACTGGAAGTGGTTAAACTTTCCTGAAGAGCAAACAGAAGTTGGGAAGGTTGGGAAAGCTCATGGAGGATATAGAAGGAGACTTCTCTGTGCCTGGAGATGCCGGGGAAGAATTTAGTGAACAACTTGAACACTGCTGACTGGACATGTTTGCAGGATAAGGACCAGATGGAAAACCCAGAAGAGACTCCACAAATTCACTTGCAAATTATCACTTAGCATTAATTATGCCCAGAAAGCTGCCTGGCCTTGACGTTCGCATTACCAAATACTCCAGCGTGGAGAGATCTACGTAGAAGTTCATAATCAAAGCCATGCCAGCAATTTAAATATTGCAAAGCTATAAACAGATTAAAGATATGATTTTATTGAAGTATTTGGGTTTGCAGTGAAACACTTCTCCATTGTGACACGTGTGGCTTTTCTGCTCAGCTGCAAACTCCAAGCAGGGTGGAATAACAGAGCTTTGTGCTTAACCAAACAACCAATAACCCATCACCCTTGTGTAAATAAGGAAAGCTGAATTTTTGCTCACTAATAGCCAGCACACAACAACGAAATGCTTTTAATAAGTTTTTAAAGAGGATAAGATCAAGGGATGGGTTTGGTGGGTGCCCTTCCCTTCGGCCGCACACCGCGCCCGCGGCGTGACACGTTTGAATTGTTATTGGGCTGTAAACAAAACGAAAAGATCTGTCACTGGAATTTAAACAGAGGGGCTGGTTACATAAACTCCGACATTCCCAGCCCCAGCACAGCACCATCAACAGTCTGAAGAGAGCTGTACAGCTAAACAAAGTTCGGGGATGTTTTTGGATAGGGGAGAAAGATTAATAACCAGAAAATAACTCTTGGCTCCCGCTACAAACTCTTAGGAATATAATTTTAAATTTGTGTAAATCCAAAGATTGATGCTCGAGCTTATGAAATAACCATTTTTTTTTCCCCAGCATTGAAATACACACCCACGTGGAAACAAATCTTTTCTCTGGCCAATTTTAACAGAATATACTGCTTTTACCAAAAAAAGCAACTTAAATAAATCTGACCTATCTGTTCCCGTAGATAACTGTAACTGCGGTCAGCAGACAACAAATCTTCTATAAATGGTCATCTTTCCAAATTATTCTGGCTTCAGAGCAGGCCTGATTAATTGCACAAACACTGCGTGCCTCTGGATGCAATTTGTCTGTGTGGACCAACAGAGGATGCCTGAGACATTCCCAGCAGTCACGTGCAGAGGATTGCTCCCTTTGCTGCAGGTAAACAACATTCTGCTCCATCACAAGACCCTGCAGATCACCCCAGTCCCAAACAGAACTGTGGCCTTGCCCTAAATGGAATTATTAGGATAACTGGGATGAGAAGGAAGCTTGGAGGGGTCTCCTCCTAGGAGAAACTTCCCTTCTCCAGCATCTACTGCTGCTGGCGGGCAGTGGGAGCTTGTTGGAGTCCAGGACATCCCTCTGGCCGCCCTGGAGGATTTGGAGACCGGACAGGGGGTCTGGGGTCTGTACAGGGGGGTCAGAGCCTCACACAGAGCCCAGGAGGACACTGCCTCTGATCCCTGTCCATGGGAGTGAATACTCACATGAAAGAGGAATCACAGATCCTAAGAATTTAGAAATAAATAGTAGTTTGTTATAGAATATAAATATAGAAATTAGGATTCTTAGTATATGGGGCTGAAGGGACAAGCTGGAGGAATTGGGGAGTGGCCCCTGTGCTCCTTGTTCTTGCTCTCGTCNACTGAAAACCTGATTGCGGGGAACAGCAACCCCGAGGAGAATCTCAGGGAAAAACCACCCCGAGAGGAGCTCAGTGCTCCCAGGACTGCAGCTGGATTTCAGCAGCTGACTCAAATCCTGGGCCTGGCCCTGAGGGAGGGCTGGCCCTGGGTCATCAGGCTCTTTTCAGCTGGCACAGGCTTTGCCCAGGCTCAGATCTGAGGCTGGTTCTAGATCAGCTGGACACAGAGCCCTCCATGAGCTCAAATCCATGGTGGCACCATCAAATAAAGTAAACACAGGATTCTCCTTAGCAAAAAACCTCTTGCAGCCAACTTAGCTCTGGGAAGATGATGAATCTCAGCCTAATCTCTGCAGCACCCATCTTCACTGAAATGCTGCAGGACACCATAAATTCAGGCTGAATTTTACACGTGGAATATTGTTTATAAATGTTATTTGTCTTGTGTGATCAAAACCATCTCCTCAAATCCATCCAAACTGTGTCAGACACCAGTCCCAGCTGCAACCCAGGAATCAGGATTTTTGACTAAAGGGGTGATTGGATCTGAGGAGCTGGAGAGCAGCAGGAAGAGTCACTGGAGGGGTGGATCTAAGTGCACTCCTCCCTCACCTCCAGGAGGAGTAACCACCCTGGGATAAATACCAGGAGAAAATGATCTGGGAGACAGAGCTGATAAATCAGGAGCTGAGCAGAGAATTTGGCTACACAACTTCCTGCAAAGCACCCAACTCCCAAAAAATCCCATGATCTGGAACAGGGATGAGATGTACAACAGAGCATGGGCTGTCTGGGAAAAGTCAAATCCTTGTGCTCAGGGGGTGTAAGAGATGATGTTTGGGTTGGAAAGGTAAGAATTGCACACTTCTGCTGTCCCACGTGCTCCTAAGCTCTCCCAGGGACACACCCATGGCTGCCACCCTCCCCAGCTCCACCTGGATTACTCAGGCAAAGAGAAAATGGGATCCACATTCCCTTCTGTGTTGGCAAAGGGTTCAGCAGTGCTTGTTTTTTTAAAAAAAAAAAAAAAAGAATCCATTGCAAATTTAAAAACAGGTCCCATTTCATCCCTGTTTTAAATGCCCCAAGCCAGTGTTTTTGAGAAATTGTGCAGCTCATGGCACACCCCTCCTTTCTCTTCTTTTCTCTGCAATGCATAGAGTTAAAGTTGACAAAAACTTGCTGGTTTGCAGGATTTAAAATGTTACACATGCACAGTGCCCAGATTGACAACATGAGCTGGGATGGTGCCAGAAGAGCAGCGATGATTTATTAGGTCTGTAGCACTTAATCCAAGAAATAAAAAGGACTTATGTGACAGATGAGCATAAATGAACTATTGGGTCAGACATCCATTTCTTAAAAAGCAAAATAAAAAAGGTCTGAAGCAAGATACTGTGTAGGGTTTAGTATTCATTAATGTATTAGATCTTTGCTGGTATACTTTGAAATTTCTGGGTTTTAACCAGCTCCAAATGATTATTTTTTAACAAACCAGACTAGCTGAAATAAATATTTATCAGCTTTCATGATGTCACACTGCCCTTCCCTGGTAATATCATCATGGCTCAGAAAACATTTACAAAGAATTGGGACAGAGGCTGAAACCCTGACCCCAAGTCAATGAGCAAATTCCCGCTGTCAGCAGAGATGTGGAGCTCCATCCCAAAGCCTCTCCCCTTCTGCAGTGTAAGCAGGGAAGGCAGAGGGAGCATTTACATCATCCTAGAAAGATCAGAATCTGCACACGGGGCCAAAGAGCCTCTAGAGCTGAGTGTGGTCTGAGTCAACAGCAGGAATAAAACAGCCCTTGAGTGCCAAAATCATGTTCTACCAGAGCTCCCTTCTCAAAATCATGGTAGCAGACCCTCCATGTGATTATTCCGGGACATTTTAATAGGAAAATGATTTTTTCTTTCTATGAGTCTCTCTGGCAAAGCCATAAGCTGCTGCACTTTGAACTTTCCTCACCTGAATAAAAACTTTTTTCTCTCCCATCTGTAGTATTGATAAATCATTTCCAGCACATAAATTTCCCTCCTAGCATAAAAAACCTGATCAGAAAGCAATAAAAAGTACAATAAATAGCCAGCTCCACTCTAACCTGTGTGGTTTGACACAGCTGAGCAAGCTGTGAAAAGGAATATTGTTCCTTTAATAGAACGCCTGAAATGGTGCTCAAAACAGATTGGGCTGACAATTTCTGCAACCTTGGTGTCTCCTCCAAGATTTACAATGGCACAGCTCCCCTTTTTTAGCAAATTAAACCTTGTGTCAAGGCTTAAAATGAAATCCAAACTTCTTTTCTTCTCTGTACAGAAGGAACAAATTGGCACCACATGCCAGCAGTCGAGGAGTGCTGATGGGAAACAGAGTGAAGGGAGCGCCCTCCAACCTGGGAGGCGTCACCAGTCAAAATCAACTGGGATAAACAGTCAGTTCCACTTAAAGCTTGACATCTAAAGGCTCAGAGGATAGAAATATTCAAATATAAGGATTTTTCTGTACCACACGGGCCTGTCTCAGTGCCAGCATTTAAACTTTCTGTGCTGTGCAAGCACTTTGTGGGAATCTGCCTTGGGTAGAGTTTGATGTTGCAAGATCCCGCCTTGCCAAAGCTTTTTTGGTTTGTTCCAGAGGAAAAAAAAGGAAATATAACAGAGATTCAGATTGCATGAGCATCACTGGGTTAATATCGCCTACTGTTACCAATAGAATTTTTGTCACTGTGCAGGATTCTGGTTTTTCACATTTAAAATCTTATTGAACACACATGCCAGATAGAACAAAAGGGTATTTTTGAGGACAGGGGTATGAACTGTTTCCATGGACAGAAAGAGAAGAACAGCTTGTGCAAAACCACCCAAAGGCCACACTATTGTCCAGTTAAGGAAGGCACATTGAGTGACTGTGTGATTATTCCTGAAGCAGATCCCATATCCAATCCATCCCCAAACGCCACTTTTTTGCACTCAAAAGTAACCCTAAACTTCCCAGGTTAAGAACCAAATCCATCCAGGACTCTCAAATTTTCAGTTTTGCTCTGCTTTCCCAGCACAGNATAAAGGTTCTTTTTGAACTTTAACAAAGAGGTTAAATATCCCTAGTTTTAAAAGTCCCTTTATCATTTTATACTTGTGTAGATGAGTGAGTGTTTGACAGGTAACATGATTCCCTTCTTCAAGCCTTCCATTGCTCTTCCCCTAATGTTTCTAATAAAAGAATTTATATAAAAAAGATCAGCAGCAAAACATCACACCTGGTCATGGATGAAAAGTGAAAATAGGAGTTATTTTTGTCCTGGTGTAGCACATGAAAAGAAAGCGTTCACTCCAGTTTAACCTTGGTTTTAAGGATATGCACAAGGTTTTAGGGGAGGAAGAACTGATTTCACAAATTAAACACTCCACAGAGATGTTTGCAGAGAACACAGCAGAATGATGAGCTCAGAACCCAGCAGAAGCAAGGCAGAGATGTCAAACAGCAGGAAGAGGCTGCAGTAAATTGTGGAATCACAGGATGGTTTGGGTTGGAAGGGCCCTTCAAGGTTGTCCCAGCCCTGCCATGGCAGGGACAACTTCCCCCATCCCAGGCTGCTCCAAGCCCTGTCCAGGCTGGTCCTGGGCACTGCCAGGGATCCAGGGGCAGCCACAGCTGCTCTGGGCCCCTGTGCCAGGACCTGCCCACCCTCACAGGGAACAATTCCTTCCCCAAATCCCACCTCAAGAACAATTCCTTCCCAAAATCCCACCTCAAGAACAATTCCTTCCCAAAAATCCCACCTATCTCTGAACTCTGGAAGTGTGAGCCCAGATTAGGGTTTCAGTTGAATACCAAGACAGTTCCTCCTTCCTGCAGCCTCTCAAGTCCATCAGGGGTGAAGTTGGCTCCATACACATCTGGAATATCATCCACGTAATTCAATAGTCCTGGACATGCAGAGTAGGAACAACAAAACTGGATTGTCCCCCATAGTAATCTGAACAAGTCTCACCAGCATTCCCAAAATCTGAGAGGAGCAGACCAGCAGCAGTCCCAACACCAAACCTGGCTGTGTCAGAAGCCAGTGTGAAGCCAGCTGCAAAGTTTTATGAGCCCAAATTACCAGTTTTAGAGAAAAAGTCTGATTTACATAGACTATTTTTTAAATATGCTGTTATAGGTGGATCGTTCCGTTATATTGGGAAAGGAAAAAACAAAAAAAACAAAAAAAAAAAAAAAAAAAAAAAAAAAAAAAAAAAAAAAAAAAAAAAAAAAAAACAAACAAAAAAAACAAGACCACTCTACTGCAATTTAGTTAAAATGTGAAGTTGTCCAGACTAGAGAAACACAAAACCCTGCTCCACAGTGACTGGAAGAAAGGATTTGCCAACTGGAAGACAGAAGGAAATATCCCTGGCTCTGGCCCATGCTCTCAGGTGAGCACCAGTGTCTCTGCCAAGACAGTAATTCTCTGCTCATCATTCAATCTCTGAAAGTGCCCAAATTCCCCCAAAACCACCACATAAAGTTATTTTTCACCAGTAAATAAACATTTCATTGGGTAATTGCAGATGGCAGATGCAGAATTTTAAACAAGGATAAATTAAATAAATTAAAACATGGAGCTGAGCTGGAGTTTTGAACAACTTAGCAGGAATTTTTCTTTCATACAGCATTTCTCAGCTAAAGTTTCATTTCTGTTTTGCAGTTCACCTCTGTGTTTAAATAATAATTATGGCTGTGACATACAGTGACAAAAGCCAGAAAATTCAAAATTAGCAGAGACCTACTCTGTCCATTGTTTGAATGTGCTCAGCTGGTTTTGCTTTACTAATACCACCAAGACAGAAATATTCATTTCCCAAAAACACAAACTTCTGGCTAGGGGTTACAGAGTGAAATAAATCTTATTCTTGGAAGAGGCTTTTGTTTGACACCTGAATCATTTCTGCTGGTTTCTCTCCTTTTTCCCCTTCTTCAAATGGACTCTTAGAACTCGAAGCCAAAACACAGAGTCTTAGAGCTATCACAACAAAAGCTCAGCATCCAATTTCTCCTTCCAAACACAATCTCCTCCTGAAATACATCAACAAATCCTTCTCCTTATGAGCCTGCAAGGGGCTGGGGAGCCTTGCCACAGCAAGGACATCTCAAACATTCCAATATTCAACTGCTTGCTGAGTGGTGGGGAAGCAAAGGTATCAAAGCACAAACTTTCAGAGCTCGCTGTTTCTGTTTGGAAGTTTTAAGACAGATGCTCTTCATTTTCTCTTCTAATAGGCTGGCAAATGCTAAATGCATCTGACATCAGCAGTGCCACTCACTCCAGTGGCAAATAATGAGTTTATTCTACTGTGTAGCATTTTTGCCCACCTGTTTCCTCTCACAGATTACTCCTTTTTCCCTCCCTCCTCTGTGAGAAATCCCATTTTTATGTTTATGCACACACATTCTGTATCTCCTTTCTTGTACATTGAACAAATACAATAATGCAATTATTATTCTTAGCACTGTTAAGCAAAGCAAACCTTTTCTTCTCTTTCTGATATAAAAGAGCTCCAGATCTTTTTCTTTCCAATCTGAGAATAACCACAGTTTGTTGTTTGTTTGTTTTTTTCCCAATCTCTTCATTAAGTCACGATCCTGTATTTTCTGGATCTGACTGTAAATTTGCCATGGAGCTCTGCCTGTGCAGGTTTATTCTTTTAGTTTAGGGGGACTAATTCCAGAATAATGCCATTGTATCTGTTGGGTTCAGTCCCACAGCTCCACTAATTAGTGCCTGCTCTGATAGGACACTGAACCCGCCACGGCTTTGAAGTGGATCTGCTGGAGCCATCACCTACAGCGAGGTCCCCAAAGACCAAAAGTCTTTCAAACACAAGAAAGCCGGGCTTTATTTGAATAAAATTAGAAATCTCACTTTCAAATGGAGAAAGCTCAAAGTGTCTGGGGCAGGCAGGGCTGAAGCAGAAAGGTTTCTGCTCTGCTGTCTCTCCCTGTTCTTGTGTGTGGATTTATTTTATCTGATTCAATGATTTGCAGAAATTTTGGCCCAGTTCTCTCTCATCCCTACAAGGATTCTGGCAGCTTTGGGATGTGGCTGGTGCCTGCTCCTCCTGCTGCTCTCAGGAGCATCCTGGTGTGAGTGGGGACATTTCTCAAAGGATCTGTCCCTGTGGCACCCAGGGCCACCTCCACCACCCTGGGAATTCCATGGGGTCCTCAACCAAGGAGCTTGTCCCCATTTCTAAAACCCCTCCCCACTCTCTTGCCTTTTTCTGCCTCCACAGGTCCTGGGATGCAGGTATTCACATGGAAAATAAGCTTTTCTGTCTCATTCCCTGTTCATTTTCCTCCTCAGCCCACTGGGAGGTCAGAGGGGGCTCTGCAGACCTCCAGCCCTGGTGGCAGCTCCAGGTTTGTCTCTCTCCTCTGTGGAAATCACCTCATCCCTGCACTCTGCTGAAACCATTCCTCCCACAAATCTCAAATTATTTCCTCCTGCCCTTTCTTCCCTTCCTCACTTCTCCTCCTGTCCATTTGCAAGAGTTGTACCCACCCACCATTAATAATTTACTAGCAACTCCCCAAATTTCACATTTTATCCACAATGAAATCCAACTTCCACCACCTATTTGCCACAATTTCAAATCCTTGGGATTTTTCTCCTCCCTCACTGCCCCACATTCCTCAGATGTTCTTGCAAATGGGCTGTTAATTGCCAGACCATCTAGTGGGAAAACAAGAAAGCTGCCTACCCTTTGATGGCAGAGTTTTTGGGATTTGTCTGTTGGTGTTAATGCTTCTCCTGGCCCACAGGGATGTCTTTGTACCTTTGTTCCATTATTAGGTTTAACAACTGTATTATTTATTTTTGCTGCTCTTCAATCTGTCATGGTTTAAAAATCATAAATCAAAATTAAACTATAGGAGGTGATTTTTTTTTTATTTTCCCCTTCTTTATCCCCAAGAATTACCAAACAGTTTAATTAAGACAGATAAACAGGGAGATGTTGGTTCCCCTGAGAGGATTACATCCACATCTGATATTTTCAGAAGGAGAAGGGTGTGGGGGGGAAATATTTATGAGATTTTAATTATATGCAAAGTCATAGTTATAATTTTTTCCCTTTTCAACAGAATGGATTCTTCTTTCCAACCAGGGAGGACAGAGAAGTTCCACAGTGGAAGGAGGATCAAGTTTTTCCAGATTTTGGTTTGTGTGGGTTGGCTTTGGGAAAGAGGACAAGATAGGACAAGAGGGAAAGGTTCTAAACTGGAAAAAAGGAGGATTAGTTGGGATATTGGGAAGAAATTCCTCCCTGGGAGGGTGGTGATGCCCTGGCACAGGGTGCCCAGTAAAGTTTGACTTTTGCCTTCCTGTAGTGCTAAAATTTGAAGAAAATATTCACTTATTTCACCTGATACTGTGAAAACCTCTACAGCCAAAGGTGTAAAACTATGTGCTAAATAACTTCTAGTATATTTTAATTTCCCCTTTTTAATGGAAAAAAATAAATAAACCTGGATATAATTAAATGCACATTTGGAAATAAGAATAAAATCTCCTTGAGTCCATTTTTAAGACCTTTTATAATAATTTTGGTCGTTCTCCAATATTAATGTTACATTGAGGTAAGGCAGAAAAAGCTGAAATCAATGCTGAAAGCAACTCCCCAGTTAAAATCCCTCAAAATTTTCAGCTGCAGATGAAACAATATAAAACAAACCTCAGAAGTCTTCATCCATTCTAAAAAAATTATTAAATTAAGCTGGATTACAGGAGATACACTTTTTTTTGCTGCAAATTGCAAAATTATGATCCAGAACGCAGCTGAGAAATTAAGGAATTAATATGTTCAAAGCAGAAATGCAATAGTGAAATGACAAGTAGAATTTTTCTATAAAAATTTGAAGCAGCAAAAACCCCACATTTTTGTGTTTTCTTTTGATATAATTATTGTATAAAAAGCTACAGGGTCACAATTAAAGCCCTTGATCTCAAAAAAGCTAACCTTAATTTTTCACTCTGATGGAAAAATATTCCATTATTTTAATAAGAAGAGCATGACGTTATTTCTATGTGAATTTCCTGAGGAGTTCAGGATATCCTTGAAGGGAAACAACAAAAAAATAAAAAACCAAAAAAAGACCTTAAAATTCACCTTCCTAAAAAAAGCCAAATTCAAATAACCCAAACAAAAATAACCAACACAGACAAAAAAAAAAAAAAAATCTTGCCAGAAAAAATTAGGACTTAAAAATTTTTCAGACTGGCTCTTATTTTTGCATCTAAAATAACTCCCTCTACCAGAGGAAATAATAACCTCTACTAGTCAATAATTTGGTCAGTTTGTTTCTTTTTAATTTAAAAAAAAACCAAACAAACAAACAAAAAACCCCAGCAATTATTTACAATGTGAAGCTACAGAGACCCAAAAACAAAGATGCAAAAACAGAAGTCCACTTAAGAAATCCCATTTTTTAAGTTCCAGTACCAGGCACAGCAACAGGAATAGTTTTTGTCATCAGTTAATTCAGTAACCAGGCAAGAAAAAGTTGAATTTGAACTCGAGTTCTAAAATCCTAAATCCAAATACCCAGTGCAAATATTGTCGGGCTGCTTGTAGTATTAAAAAATAAAATTAATTGGAATTAAATTTTGATTCCAAGAAGGGGAACTTGTGCATATTTGGCAGGCAGCCCACTTGTGTATGCAATGCATAAAAACTGTAAGAACGGATTCTATACTGACTACGGGGTGCTTACTTCCCTTCAACGATAATTGTCTTAATGCCTGTTTTAATCAGTATTAACTACCAGCAATAACACGCTTTTAATTATGTTTTAAACGAGTCCTTTATTGGGCTGTTTTGGGAAGCAAATTAGTCAAAAGGAGCTGTTAATCAAAAACGTGTTACTGGCACAAAATAAATGTTCATTTAAGGAGCCGTTTGAAATAAACCTGGCTCATTGACTCTGACAACCTACAAGGACACGGGGGCCTCCCGAGGATAACTCCTTCAGCTCTCTCCCAGCTACGCCTTGCTGCTCAGAACTTATAAGTGGAGGCATTAAGCAGTTTAGGTCATTTATCAGATAACTTTTACTACTGTACTCAGGAAAATGAGCCTCCCAGGAACTTGGCGGCAGATCCATCCCTTCATTAGCTGAGGGATATTGAGAGAGATGTTCCTGTCACTGCAGAGGGGGATCTATGGCAGGGGTTTTGCTGGTGGCCCCTTTGTCTGGGAAATTTCTCTGCACATTCCAAGGTATCCAGGCTGAAGAGGTGGAATAATTATCTGTGGACATCCTTTGTGGGTGTTCATTTCTCCTGCTGAGTGATGGCCATACCCAAAAATTCAGCCAAGATGATATTTCCCACCTAACACAGAGCTGTCACCCAATGCCAGACCATAATATCACCCTCACAGCACAACTTAAAAGAGAAATTTCATTGAATCTATTCCATGGCCAGGTCTGAAAACTTAATTTTCCTGCTACCCTTTAATTTGAAGCATTTCAGCTTTAAACAAACTGAGGAGAACTTGACTTAGAGCAACAGCCAGGAGTCTGGGTTTGAAGCCCTCGGATTGTGGTTCTCTGGCTGAAGAGATTGTAAATTTGTAGGCAAACTTGTAAATTTGAAGGCAATCTTGCTCCATAACAAAGAAAAAAATATAATAAATTAAAAACTGATCTGATTTTACTCACTTGGCCTTAGTTAACTCTCTTTACTCTCTGCCTTAGTTTACTCCTTCAAAGTCAACTTTCACCTCCAACACCTGTAGCTTTAGCTAAAACTCACTGAGAGAGCATTTCCCCACCCTGCCTGTGGCACAGAGTGCTGAAACAATAGAAAATGAGTTATTATAATTTAAAAAATGGGGTTTCCTCTCTCAAAGGAGCCCCTTCAGGACTGTGCTGGAGCGAGGCTTTTCTGGGGGTTAATTAAGCATCAGCTCACAGAGTGTCCTGACGAGACTGAGCCTGGGGGTGGGAATGGACTTGTGAGAGAAGTGACTGCTGCATTCACCTAAATTCACCAAACATCCCCCAAACCTGGGCAAGGCTGTCAAAAACCCTGCACACCAAAAGCTCAGGGAATTCTGCACATCCTGAGCCTGCTGTCACCCACAAAACCCCTTGGCAATGCTCATGCCCAAGGTTATCCCAGGAATAATGACAATATCAGCTCCCAAAATTCTACCCCCAGAGGTAAGGGGGACCAGCAGCAAGGTAGGTCCCAGGGGGGTTGTGACACACATTTTAAATGGCCTTTAAATGAGGGTTTACAGCACAAACCAGCAGCCTTCCTGCCAGCCCAGCCACGCCTACACCTTCAACCTGGATAATTCCCTGCTTATCCCAAGCAGAAATTCCAGGGATGGCTCCACACCAGCACCTCATGAGCTTGGGAAGCTGCAGGAGGGGACAGAGGTGCAAAAACCTGGTGGGCAGCAAAAAACTGGGGTGGAGCTGCCTTCTCCTCCTGTTTGTTTTCTTATTCTTATTCAGAGAAAACCCCACCAAGTGTGCAGAAATGGGAGCACACAACGAACCCAAGCTGCAGACAGACCTGAGGGCCTCCCAAAGCAGTAGGAAAATAAAAAATTGGCAAATCTTGACCCAAAATTGCGATTTGTGACTCTGTCCTGTGATGGGGGGATTGTGAAAGGTGAATTTTTATATCTGGCTGATTTGGGATTCCTTCCTCATTAGCAGAGTTCCAGGCCATGTTTAAGATCCTCTCATGGTCTGATAAACACATCTTGATTTCATTGACTTATTATCTTTAATGCTTTCAGTATGTATCTAAGGGAACAAAATGCCCTTTACACACTCAAATTAAGGGCTTTAATGCACTTGAAAAAAATGAAATAAAAAATTTACTAAGGACAGCACAATAAAACACCTTGAGACAATTACTCCTAATGAAATACAAAGATTACCAATAGCTACTGACATCTTCCATTACAAAAGCCATTATAAATCCTCTGTCTCATGGAGAAACTTCCCCCACTTTTTGAAGATTTTCACCAGACCGTAATTGCAAACCTGATTTTTATTTTATTGCCTTCAAAGCTGATTGCACTTCTTGATGGACTTCACCATGCTCCAAAAATAGCATAAAGGCTTTCCAAGATGTGGCTTTAAGAAAGTTATTGGGACTGGCAACTTCTTTTTCAAATTATCATTCACGGATCTATTTTCAACACCCTCTTTCTCAGCCCATTAAGTGTATTTCTGCAGCCTTCATCCTCAAGCCACAGTAAAAGGTTCTGTCTGACCCTGCTCCAGAGGAGTGATGCTCTCCTGCTTCCAGTTAGCAGCAAAACCACAAACGTGGTTTTGATTTCTCCTTTAAGTTTCTGGAAATGCACAAATGTGGTCTTTTCAATATACTGTAATTGCTGCTCTTTTTAAAAAAAATTATTTATTTTTCCCTCATCTTCACACACAATTATTCCAGTCACTCCTCCCTACATTTTGGTGATTTTGGGCTTTCATATTTCTTGATGCAAAGTTGTTCTTTGGGGATCCAGTTCTTGCATTTTTGTTTTTTGGGTTAAAAATGAACAGGGAATGAGAAGGTAACACTCTTGGACCTGGTGAGGACCTGCAGAGTAAATTTTCTGAGCACAAATCACCTGACTGTAACTATGAGATGACACCTTAAAGTCAGAAAATCATGACCAAGACAAGTCATTCATTCATTTTCTCAGCCCCACAACAGAAAACAAAATTCTAACTGACAGAAAACTGAGACACAAATCAACTTCTAACTACCAAAAATAACAATCTGGAAGTCAAGGGAGGATTTGAGTGTTTTACTGCTCAGTCCAACACTTGGAAACCCCCAGCATGAACAAAAAAATCAAAATATGAACTGACAAGAACCAGCCCTGTCCTTCCATCACCTTCTTTCAGCACTAAGTTCACCAAGTAAACTCTGAATTACAAAAGAAAGATAATTCTCAAATCCAAGCAACCAAGGACAGGTGGTACAGAAAAAGGATGCAAAAAAACCATTACAATATATAAGATTTTAATCTCTTATTTATGATTCTTCCATAAAGTTTATTATAAGTCATTATATACAACTCCAAGTATCTCATCACAAAATGACATTTACAATGTAACCATAGCAAAATAATTCTGCACAGAACAATTTGCAAAATATCACATCAAAGGTAATGTGGGAGTACAACATAATTGTAGCAATTTCACCATATTAATACTACACTGCTCATACTTTGGGCCCCCAAGCAAAATAACTTTACAGACAGAATAGGTAGGCAAAAAATACTTATCTCTGTTTATATCCTTTTATCTCAGATCTGCACGGAGCAGAGTGTGAAATACACAAAGTATATTCAACATCCCTAATGGGTCACACTGCTTCTCCCAGTGAAATCCAGGGATTTTTTGGCACAGAATTACATAAGTGGTCCAAATCCTGCTGTACATCTAAGAATCAACTCATCTGTTCAAAAAAAAAATAAATAAAATATAAATATAAATACCGCTAAAAGCACCATTGGACAAAAAAAATTATTGCTGAAATGTCTCCTATTCCTATTCCCTCCTACCAAATCCTTCAGAGCTTCTACCAGTGAAATCCAGGGATTTTTTGGCACAGAATTACACAAATGGTCCAAACCCTGCTGTACATCTAAAACTCAACTCATCTATTAAAAAAAATTAAAT
>VXBR01012076.1:142402-154457 GCA_013400215.1 Cisticola juncidis | reverse complement strand
TTCAAAAAAAAATCCCCCATTTATACAAAAAAAAAAAAAAAAACCAAAAAAAAAACCAAAAAACACCAACAAAACAAAACAAACCTACACCAAAAGAACCCAAACCAACAAACCAAAACACAGCTTTTGGAATAAAACAGAGTTCTCAAGAAATAAACCAGATAATGACAATTAGGAGAGCACCTCATCCTTTCTCTCCTTTTTCTGAGTAAAGCCAAATTCCCTGTGTTAATATATATATTATTTGTGTTTATAACCCAAATAATATATATATTATATATAATAATATATATATTATATATAAGGCTCCCTTGGCACCAGACTTACCAAGGCCACCAGGACGTGTCCCTGCAGAGGAGCCACCTCTGCCTGTGCTGGTGACAGATCTGGAGAGCAGCAAAGCCACCACAAGGAGGAGATTTTAACCATTCCTGAGATTTCAATTACCAGACCCACCTGAAGGCACCAGGTTCATGGATTATCCCAAATAAACCAAAGAGTGGCTCAAGGCTCCTTTGCCTTGTGAAACTTCTCAATCTCTCCTTTAAGGGGAAAAACCTGGAGATTTATACCTTGATCAAACACCTCAATCAGCCTCACCCAGCAGCAATTTCCTGCATCCTCAGCAGCTGAGGGAGGGCACAACAACCTGGGAAAAGCCACCTAAACCTCAGGGCAGGAATTTCTGCTCCTGCTGCATGGGATGTTCTCAACATCTGGAATTTCAGAGTGCAGGTCCCCCAGCCAGGGTTTTAATCCTCCACCCTCTCTGTCTGGCACACAACCTGCTCGTGGTCACATCTTATTGTTTCAAGGATAAAGATTGTTCAAGGCATCTGACACGACATTTAAATTATTCATCTGTGGGTATTATTTATTCATCAGCTCTTGAGTTATCTGGCTTTGCTGAAGTACCTGGTTTTTATTGCTCACAGGAAAAACAAAACAAAACAAAAACAACAAAACACACCATTTTCTTTGTTTTAATTGAGATTTTGTGACTTTTTCAAGCAGCTGATTGGGTGGCACTGATAGCTGGGTGTTGCCTAATTTTGAATAAGTGTAATTTCTGAGTGCAGGTATTGCAAGGTGCTGCCAAGCCCTGCACTGGATTTTCAGGGACCTGGCCAAGCTCTGAAATTCTGGAGGACAATAAAGTACTCTGGGAGACTCTTCTGAGTGCCACAGATTATATTTGGTGTTGTACACAAGGGGTTTGATATTTGGGAATGTGAGGGAATTTGGGAATGTGAGGGATGTGTCTCACCCAAACTGCCACCAGAGCACCAAAAATTAAAAACCTTTAGTGTGGAAGTGCAGCATGGAGCAGCCTCAGCCCCTTGGCTGTTACTGTATAAAGCAAATCCTAAATCTCTTTTATATCTTCAGACCAGAATTTTTTCCTCTGGGCACAGCCAGCCAGCAAAACCTGGGATGAAAGAGCCATAAAGGTGTGCCTGTGAGTGCACAGAGCTGGGAAAAACAAAACTTCACAGGTTGGGGGCTCATGCTCTGGAATAAAAGTGTATTTTTGGACCTACAGTGCTTTTATTATGGTTTCTCTGCTCTGTGACTGCCCACACTTGTGATGTTTAGAATGGTGACTCCCCAACCATAAATGGAAATAATTCTGGCCCCAGAACTGCCACGAGGTGAAAATGGCAATCACGTGTTTGTCTGTGTTTGAAGTGGCAGCACAAAAGGACAATCCCAAAATTCCTTCAAAGCACAAAACCATTGACATTTTCATGATGAACACAGAATCACTTGGGTTGGAGAAGTCCTCTAAGACCTTCAGATCCAACCCCAGCACTGCCAAGGCCACCACTAATCCATGTCCCCAAGTGCCACATCCTCAGGGCTTTTAAATCCCTCCTGGGATGGGGACTCCACCACTGCCCTGGTCATCCCTTTTTTGTTTGACAACCCTTTAAGTGAAGAATTTTTTCTTATATCTGATCTAAACCTCCTTAATGCACTTCTAGAAGTGCAGATTTAAAACTGAGACTTTCCTATTTATGAAGGTAATACTTAAGGTCTGATACCTATCTACTCAACACTCCAAAACACATTTAAGAGAAAAACTACAACAGAAACGACCCCACTTCCCAATTTTGCAGACTCTAACAAAGCTCCCGCTCACCAAGGTAGGTTTTGCACCACATGACTTCACAGTAATATTTTCAACATTAAAAAAAAAAGGTCTGCAAGGCTTAACTCACCAGTTCAGACTTTTCCCTCACAGTTAAAAGTTGGCTTGGGATGAAGGCTTCAGTCTGGGAACAATCTTTACCCACTCGAAGGAGGAAAAATCCCAGCATCTAACTCCTAGGCACTGTAGTTATGGTGGTATAAATTGCATTTTATCAGTTTCAGCTGGTTTGGGTTTTTTTGGGGTTTTTTTCCTGGCCTGTACATAAAAATTTATTTTAAGCTGAAGTCCTTCAAGGTTTACTAAGCAAGTTTTGCTATCAGTTACAAGTGCAGCCCTATTAATGCTAATGAGCTGCTTGAATTGAAGCAAGGCTAGGATTTGATCTTTCCCCTGTTATGTTGTAGGCTGTCTAGGTATTTGTCTGCTTTAACTTAAAATCCATTTAGCAACTTCTCCTCTCTAATGAGGAAGCCTTGTAAAACCAGATCACAAAATGCCAAAGGTACAACAGCACCAGGTCAGAGCTGCATCTCCTCTCTGGCAATGCCCAGTGCTGGAGAGAGCCCAGAGCCCTGAAATGAGCTATTATACATGAGTTTGCCTGGAGAAAAATATTCTTGACCCGCCTCTCTCCTGGCTTGTGCTCTGAACCACGAGTTTCCCACTTCTCAGGGTCGTTGTTCCCTGAGATTCTCTTCGGGGTTTCTGTTCCTGAGGCAGTGGGGTCTCCCCCAGGGTCGTTGTTCCCTGAGATTCTCCTCGGGGTTGCTGTTCCCCGGGGTAATCAGGTTTTCAGTCTTCTCTTTGCCCTGAGTGTTTCACACCAGAGCCAGAGCAGACAGGCTGAGTCCAGCAGTGTTATCAAGGCTGTTTATTCTAAATTATCTCAGTTCTGTCTCAGCTCTGCAGGGCATCCCCAGCAGAGCAGGACTGGGCGGCTCAGAGAGCCCCACACCNGTCTCCAAACCCTCCAGGGCTGCCAGAGGGATGTCCTGAACTCCGACAGCCACTCTTCCCAGAGTTTTTAGAAACAGGTTGGTGTAATCTGTGAATTGCAGTTCAATTCTGCAGCTTGGAGGGGCCCGGGCAGTGTGTGCACAACAGCTCCCATTAATACCCAATTACTCGAGGTATTTACAAGCCATTTACTTTGCAATTCATCCTGCAGTGGTTCCAAAGCAGAGCCTCCTCTTCGGATCAGCTCACGTTACAACCCTGGCCACAGGTTTGTAATAATTTCTAATTTAAGAAAAATTAATGCTTAATTACAATGGGTTTGAACTCGAGAAGGGCTGCAGCAGTCAGACCCTTCCTCTTCTCCCCTTCTTCATGTCTCTGCCCTTCTTTCACCCACAGGCTGACAAAAGTACATCAAAATTTAAAAATCCAGTGGTTTGACTTTAGGAACTATTTTAACTTTGTACCCTGATACTTGTGATGATACAGCAATTGTTTGTCATTTCTTTCCAAGCCTTTCCTTACTCAGTTCACAGCAAGCACTTCCTCTGTGAATTAAGATGAGAGGAAAAAAAATTAATAGAAAGAATTACCTGTGTAATTTTATAATCTGTATAATTGCACATTAATTTATGTATTTTATATAATTATATGTGTTATCTTTGATATCCATCAGCCTCAGTGCACAAGCTGGACACCATATAAGAAAGGAAAGATAATTCATCATCTCTCTCACAGATTCTGGTGGGATGCAAAGCTCCTTAACCCAAACTCTTCCCAGGAGTTTCTGCTGTTCCTGAGGCCCTGATTTTCTGGACAGGTTGTTCCCAGCTGCAGCTCCTCTGCAGGGATGTGAGCTCCAAGGAGGGTGTCAGGATCCCTGTGTGGTACCTGCAGCCCTGGGGAGCTGCTCTGCGCTGACATTCCCGTGCCACCATCCAGGCTCCTGATCCCTCAGCACAGAAATCACTGCCCCACCAGGGGTCCTGACAACTAACCACCATCCCTAAAGCACTCAGAGATTTCCTATTCCTATTTCCTCTGAGAGCAGAGGAGGCAGATTAGGGAGGACAATTCCCAAACACCAATTCCCAAACACCAGGTAGAAGTGCACGCGAGAGGCCGGTACTCAGCTCTGGGGTGAGTCTTGTGGGTGATGGATCAGAGAACCACAGAATATCTTGAGTTGGAAAGGATCCACAGGGATCACAGGAGTCCAGCTCATGGCCCTGCACGGGACATCCCCAAGAATCCCACCCTGGGCCTGAGATCCTTTCCCAAAATCTTGAACTCTGCTGAAGAGCTCCGGCTTCTTTGCACAGATCCCAGGGAAGACGTGACATGGTTGTGGGATTTCAGCATGGGGCATAACGCAGGAGCAGGAAATGCAAAATCTTCATGAAATGCATCAGTCTAGGGGTGTTTGACTTTGCAGCCTTTGTGTTTTCAGAGTGGGATCTGGTTTAATAAATGATCACAAGTGGTTCCAGGATTAGCAGGGTTTGTGGAGGGCGATTTCTCCTCTTCTAGCATGGATTCCTCACTCTGTCACAGCTGAACTGAGGCTGCAGCTTTTTCCTCTCAAATTTGAGTCTGTCCCATGTACCCTGCTGCCCACTTTAGCTACATTTGGAGGGATTTAATAGCACTGTGATTCTTTTTCTCAGTGGCTAAAATTGCCCAATGATTGTGTGTGAACACAGACACATTCCACAGTTATAAACTTCTGGTTCTCTTAGGAATGGATTTACAAATCCTGATTATCTGGAGATCTTGGAAGTCTTCTGCAAAAGGGTGCAAAGTGGTGAAAAATACAGGGAAGTTGCAATGCAGGCGTTAAGTGATGGATGAGGACATCACCATGCTGAAAACAACCAAAAGAAATTAAAGAGATGGGTTGAAGAATACAGAATTTAGATGGGCTGGTGGGAATTGAAACACTCTGGAAATAGGGTGAAAAAAAACCCAGATAAATGTTTAAATGGTCTTTGAATCCACAGGTAGTGCAGGCCAGAGTAAAAAAGTTGAAAAAATAAGTACTGAAGTCGCTCAAATCAAAAACTGATGTGAGGAACTTCATTTGTGTAATAGATTTGAGTCAGGAAAGAGAAGGAGCACAAATATGGAACTGCATGAAACCAGCACTTGGCTGATCTGGGCTCCTCACAAAAACATGGAAATGTAATTGATAGCTTAACATTTAAAAAAAAATAAGTAGGGAGGAATTGAATAAAACACCCCAAAGTGAGTAGGAATTCTGCTTCAATGGAGAATCACAAATTTAAATAATCCCTCCACAGAACAGTTTGAAATAATCACCTGAATGAAGCTACTCTGTTTGTAAGGTGATGAAGAAGGGACACGCAAGCCCTCAAATCAGGGATCTGGTGTGCATCAAAAATGCTCCAGAGGGAGAAATTTGAGAATATGAGGTTTAAGAAGCTCAAATTCTGCCAGAAAAACAGCAAAATAGACCTGTCATGGATGCTATTCCATGGATGTTAAAAATGGGCTGCATTGCTTAATGCTAAAAAAATTGGGAAAGCATTTTGGATAAAGAGGACAAACCAGCATTTTTCTTTTAAAAGAATTCTTCACCAACCACTTCCAAGAGGGAAAGTGGTGCAAAGGAAATCCAAACTGGGTCAGAGAGCTGCCACTTCATCCAGCTGCCTGCTCCTGCCATCCAAGCAAGGTTCTGCCTTCCTGGAGGAATAGAAAGCAAATTTTAACACCTTGAGAGTTCAAAAGCTGTGTTAGAGATTGAACTTTGAGAAGATATGACAGTAAAATGAAATCATCCAATTCTTTAGAGCTCCCTGGTCAAACCTGCATAATTTATGCATCTTGAGGATACTGAACCTGAGCTTCTCTATGCCAAGAAAAAGAAGGAAACTTGGCTTCAATCTATAGGCATAAACACTGCCATGTCTTCATTTCTTGGAAATAAACTTTATAAGCCGTGATACTAACAAAAGGAGTTTGTCAGGCAGGCTCCACAGTAACTTTATTTTCCAGTTTACAAATATGTGAGAGGTGAACCCAACCCAAATCTGAGAAAATCCTGATGAAGGCAAGCAAATTCTCCAGAGCCTTTGGGAAAAGCAAATGCAGGAAAGCTCACAGTTAGATTCTGTACATATCTCTGTGTATATATACATGTCAGAGACATAAACACAGACTAAAAGAATTTATTCAATGCCTGGTAAGAGAAGCTTGAGCTTTACTGCATTTCCCTACAAAAGTTAAAAAAAAACTTCCAGGTTGCCATTTCCCCAGAGCAAAGAGGGAGATGCCTCCTGTGCATCATTCAGGAGGTGGGCAGTGATTTCCTGGTGCTGCTCACAGCCCAAGAACCTGGATTAGGATTTAGGATCGAGTCCAGCCCTTCCCCAGCACTGCCAAAGCCACCACCATGTCCCAAGTGCCACATCCACGTGGATTTTAAATCCCTCCAGGGATGGGGACTCCACCCTGCCCTGGGCAGCTGTGCCAGGGCTGGACATTAAAAAATAATGGAAAAAGAGTAAAACTCCTTCAGAGGTGAGTGTGGACACCCTGAGCAGTGTTCATCCCAAGTTCAAGTGTCCCTGTGCTGCTGGAATTGTCTGACCTTGGAAATGCCCAATGTCACCAGCAGAAGTCACCACTCCATCAGATGCTCCTCACATTTATATTCATTTCAGAAAATCCAGGATTTGCCACAGACTCCTTACATTTTTGATAATTTACCAGAATCTGCTTTAGTCTGAGACCTAATTCTCCCACCACGTACATCACCCATCCTTCTGGCAGCAAAATTTACATCTCAAACCCGAATCATTTTGCATACATTTCATTTTAGTATTCTGACAACTTTAAAAAAGCTTTAATTCCATGGAGTAAATTATCACCAACCTTGGGAAAAAAAAAGTCCAGGAAGTTATTAATGCTCTTTTTATGCATAGTTGTCTGCACAGTTTTTGTCTCTCCCCTCTCAGCTTTATGATACATTAACAAAAGTGTCACAGGGCATATGAAATTCAAACCAACCTCATGAGGTTTGCAGGAACATTTAACACATGGAACTCCAGTGTTTTCCCAAGGGAAAAGTGCAACCTTTGTTTACTCTTGGACTTTCTTCCCCAGACCAGCTCCTAAGCTTTCTGTACAAAAAGAACCTGGATTTTACTGCTTGGTTCATTCCCTGGACTGACACACTCAGTGCTGGAATAACCTAAAATGCTTCAGGAGTTTAAAAATGAAATCCACTGCTAAACAGGGAAAACCTGTGGTCCTTTTTCTGTCCTTCTGACATCTCCAAAAGGTCTTTATTTAAAATGAGCTCTGAACACATAAATACTGCTGGTTCTCTAAACCTCCAGTGAGGTTTGTTTATTCCTTGTTAATACTGCCTGAGATGAACACACTGGAAGCACTTAACCAACAACAGCAACAAACTTCTGCTGTATTCAAGCAGAAACAAACCTCTCAGCTTGTCAATATACACAAGACAGCAAATTTTCAACATTCTTGAAGGTGTTGGGGTTTGAATCATTTTAAAATAAATCCCACTTCTTCTCCCAGAAAAAAAAAAAAAACAAAACCATACAGTCTTTATTATTAAATGTATTGTGTGTTTTCATTTTAATAGTAATCATTTATATCAAAAACATGTAGAAATTGGGTAGATATAAAATAAAAAAAATCATCTTATACTTTTTTCCCAGTAAGACAGAATCTGTGAATTTCCACAGGGTGGACAAAACACATCAGACTAAAATTATATTTGATAGTAGAACTCAAATTCATGCTGATCTGTTATTTGTGTCACATATCTAGTACCAGAGAATTCCTGCAGAGATTCCATATTATTTAAGAACAGGAATGAGGAGAGACTCAGCTTTTGGTGGGGTCTAGACACAGCTGAGTGCCCCTCAGTCCTGCCAGAGCCATCCTTTCAAAAATAGGGGTTGTTCAGACTGGAGAAGGGAAAGAAACATCAGGGAGAGCTCAGAGCCCCTGCAGGGCCTGAAGGGGCTCCAGGAGAGCTGCAGAGGGACTGGGGACAAGGGCTGGAGGGACAGGACACAGGGAATGGCTCCCAGTGCCAGAGGGCAGGGCTGGGTGGGAGATTGGGAATTGGGAATTCCTGGCTGGGCTGGGATTCCTAGAGCAGCTGTGGCTGCCCCTGGATCCCTGGAAGTGCCCAAGGCCAGGCTGGATGGGGCTTGGAACACCCTGGGACTGTGGGAGGTGTCCCTGCCCACAGCAGGGCTGGGATGGCTTTTAATGCCCCTTCCAACCCAAACCATTCCAGACCTGTTTGTTCTCTCTACCCTTGTGTCTGTACGGAGAAAAAGGGCTCCAAGAGAGCAGGAGAACATCCTGACTGGGTGATTCCCACACCTCCCACATCCCTGCAGTGCCATTTGCACCCAGCTCAAACCCAAGGATGCCCTGCATGAAATAAGTTCTGCACCCCCTGAACGGGGCAGAAGGTGGAGAAAGCCCTTTCCCACAAGTTCCTCCACCCTCTGGAAGCACAGGCTCCCACAGAGCCTGCATGTGTGAAGGAAAAAGGAAAAAAAAAGCCTTTCTCAATGCTAGGATTTCCTCCTGATGTAAATTTTCCCCGCAGCGCCGGAGGAGCACGAGAGAAAGAATTTGCTGCGCATCCTTCGGGCATGAGGTCATGGGCATTGAAATCCCCCAAAATCCCCAGGAGAGGCCCCGGGGAAAAAACCCTGGGACCTTTGGGAGGTGCAGCACAACCTCTTTGTCAGTGCTGTGCTGCTTTGTGGGGTGCAGGGGATGAGGAAATAAAGTTTCCCCTCTCCCTGGTGCCCAGCCCGTAGGAAGATCCCTCTCCCTGTGCACACACAGCTACTCAGCCTTTCCTAATCCTTTTACCCCCGCCACGGCCAGCCCTGAAATTTCCTCAAACTTTTTAGGGTTTTATAATGGTAATCAGCGATTTTAGAGGGAATAAATCTCTCCCTGAGCACACAGCTCTGGATAAAGCATCCCCAGGAATAAGTCAGGGCGAGCGTCGGCAGTGGAGAGCGCCACATTTCATGTGCTGCCACAGAAATGCTTTCTGGCTGAGGTCTAATATTAATCTATTTTGTCCCTGACATCCAGTAAAACTACAGTGTAGCAAATGCTTTTAAAACATACATATTCAATAGCAGATGCAATAAAGTATTCGGGGCTGTTGGTATGAAGAAGGTTCACACACACACAAATATCTTTGAAACTCCAGTTAATCAAGGTGTCAAAGTAACTAAAGCAGTTTTACAGATTTTATTGAAAATAAATCACTTTATTATATACTGAAATATATATTATTGTTTCCCCGTGGAGTTTTACTGTCTGCTCGCCTGCATTTCTTTTTTTAACTAGAGTATCTCCTGCCCTCTTTAGTCCGGTTTTTATAACTACATTGAGCAGGAAACCCAGCACTGCAGCCCAGCTCCAGCCTGCCCTATGCAAATTGCCCATTATTGGCCATTTTCTGGCAAAGATGAAACCGAGGAGGAAATGTTAGAATGGCCCCAGAGCTCTGCTCCTCCTCCCTGCCCCACTGGTTGTGGGGTGACCTTACTGGAAAGCTGGGGGTGGCACCCTGAACCTCAAAAGATTTACACTTTTGTCTGCTCCTTCCATGCAGGGATGCACGAAAACCTCACAGAGTGAAAGGAAATATTTGATGGGACCTAATGGACGTCCTAATTGATATTTATGGAGTTCCCAGGGAAACTTTTCACTGGAGGTTTTTAACTCCTGTTATAGAGGAGCTCCCTTCTTTCTAAGGATGAGGTCTGTCTCAGACTGGTGCATTCCTCTAAAATTCAGTGTTACACCGAGCTCCTATTAACTCATCCATTGGCTAATTATTGTTCCCAGCCACTCTACATTTCCTACCAGCTCATTGTTATAAAATAATCACCTTTCCACAAAGTTATCGCATCGACACGAAAACTCCTCCATCATCTTTTTTTTTCCAACATTTTGCCCTAAAGTTAAAGATGTCTAATGCAGTCCATGTATACAAAATAAATACTCTCAGCGTTTTTGGACTGCTTTCTAAACTGATAAATTTCGCCCTGATAAATGCAAATTCAGCAGCATTTCCTTTAAGATTACTTTTTTTTAATTTTCTTTCACTCCCAAACCGGTTTGAAGTGGAAGCGTGGTATCTAAAATGGATTTAGAATATTAAAAAAAAAAAAAAAAAGAAATTGCATCTGTGCTTGGGAATTTTATATATTTATGTACATTTATGTATTTCTTATTCTACATCAACAAAATTCAATTACATCTGCTGGTCAAGGGAGTGATGAGGACTCTCCCTCCCTCCTGGTTCCTCAGCAAGACAAAAGGAGGACACAGGTGATTGAAGAGGGCCAACCTTCAGCATCTCCTCTGAATTTAGAGTCACTGGAACTTTTATTCACCCCTGGGCACTTCTAGGTTGTATTTTATGTTTTAACACTGATCTTCACAGTTTTTGATCCAGTTAAACCCCAGTAACTTTAAAAAAAATCTCAAACTCTATGGTTTATACAGCAAAAGATTTTATCCTCACTTCTTCACCTTTAAGCCATGAATGTGCCAAAAAAAAGATCAAGAATTATCAGTTTTCCAAATAAGTGTTTCATTGGGGTTGTTATTCATCACCACAAAGTTCTCAGGCAATTTTGATCACAGCCAAAATAAAAAGTGCATGTTTTTAAGTAACATGCACGTGGTTTCTCTCCAGCTGATCAGCCCTGATAGCACATCAAATGCAAAGGCTCGTGTCCAGCCATTAAAGGAGGATTTAACAGCAAAAATCTGAGTGTGCCTTCCACACTTTAAAAACTGCCTGTAATCAAAATCTAATTAGTATTCTATTTTCCTAGTGGGAAAACAGAGAGAAATGCACACAGACAGACGTGGTGTTAGATATTAAGCCAAAAGATGTCTCCAGAAACCAGCCATTCATCTTGTGCCTTTTTTTTTCCCTCTCTCTCTCTTCCTTTATCACCAGCATCTTGTCTCTTGAAATATAGACATCACTAAATCAAAAACACTTACCTTTTCACATCATTACAGAATTGCTGAGATTAAATAAGAGCTCTGTGCAGCTCCTCAAACCTCAGCTATGTTTTCAAACCACCAGGGAGGGCTAGTTCTTCCTGCTCTCACAATTATCAAATTGTTGCCAATCTGAGCATTCCCTGTATCAATCTCATTATTATTAAGCAGTTGGAATCACCTATGGATCTCATTAACATCACTTGGAAAAAGGTCACAGGGTGACAGCTGCAATTTACTTTAAAATGATCATTGAAATAACCTTTTTTTTTAAGAGATTAAGTTGTTTTAGTGTATTTCTCGGGGTAAAAAGCAGAATTTAACGAACTTAGAACTTCCCTCGTTTTTTTTTCCTGTTTGTGGGGTTTTTATTTTTTTGTTAAGTTTGAAAGTTACAGGGACGTGATCATCCATCCTTTGTTTTCCTGGTGGAAATCCTGAGGTTACTGGGTGGCTCACACTGTAAAAGAAAGGGAGGTCAAATCACTAAAGATGAAGTCCTTTTGAAAAGTTAATTAGTCACTGAAAATGCATGAGCATTAAGGGAAAAAAAAAAAAAAAAAAAGGAAAAAAAAGGCAGTTTTAGCAGGACTTTCCCTTAGCAACTGCCCAGTTTTCATCATTTCATTTTTTAAAGGTGTNTGAGCAGTAAAGAAAAAAAAAAAAAAAAAAAGGAAAGAAAAGGCAGTTTTAGCAGGACTTTCCCTTAGCAACTGCTCAGTTTTCATCATTTCATCTTTTAAAGGTGTCTGTCAGTTTTCCAGCTATAAAAAAAAGTCTTAAACAGAAAAAAAGAAAGAATTTTTCAATATGAATAGAAAGCATAAAAATTGCCTTCCTCATGTTTTCAGGGAAAAAAAAAAAAAAAAAAAAAAAAAAAAA
>VXBR01012076.1:128186-142384 GCA_013400215.1 Cisticola juncidis | reverse complement strand
AAAAAAAAAAAAAAAAAAAAAGGACTGCCAGAACGTGTTTATAAATTACAAGTAAACACGAAAGAGAACAATCCTTGCTGGCCGTCTCCCACTCACTTTTAAGTGGATCACTCTGCAAAATATTCTGCTGTTGGGTTGATATTTTTAGAGGGAAACATTTTTGCTCAGTAATGTGGAAATAAAATAACTGCAATCAGTTCCTTCCTCTGAGAAAATGACACATAACATTTTCTATTTAAAATTCAGTTGAGGAAAAAAAAAAACCTTGTATTTTTTACCCAAAGCCTTGGAGCTGTGCATTCTATTTTTTTTAATTTTTTTCCCTCTGTGCAGGCTCCTGATGCATTTTGGATCTGAACTTGATAGGAGATGCTGCAGAAAGCAGCAGCCACAAGTAGTGACAGAGACTTATCAAACAAATATGCAAGAGGAGATGAACAAAACAACACTCACGAGTTCAGAATGTGATTGCCCTGGATGACTGTAAACTGCCAGAGATTCTCATTCCTGTCTCATTAATTCCTCTTACTCCTGAAGTGGCATCAAGTGGGAATTCCTTTTAAATTTGCCTGTAAGATCACCCATTTTTTAGGCACAAATCTGTGCAAATCAGTCATGTAAACACCAAAACGATCCTCACAGAGGTTTGCATTTGTTGTCATTTTTAACAGCATTTCAGGAGCGTTTTGCACCTCTCCCCTGCTTTATTAAGAAAGGGAAGGTGCAGATTTTTAAGCAGATATTGCAGTCTCTGCTCTCTTACCTGAAGTGTTACCTCAGTTTCTACACCCTCTAAAGACTCAACACCTTGAGACAAGCAACTGCCTGAAACAGCTCTGAAAAAAACACAAACCCCACAAATAATTAGGTAAAACAACAGATTTGCCTGTTTCAGAAATAAATTCGCTTAAAATGTGAAATGTCCCTGTCCAGACACAAACATTTCATTAACAAACCCTTTGTATCTCCTTCTATTTGTAACTACTCACACAAACTCCACGTAACAGCTCATAAATGTGGGTCTGATAATACAAACAGCCATAAATACACAACACACACAGGCTAAAAATGCATGGATATTAATATTTGTAATAGAAATCAGCTCTGTCTTCCAAAGGCGCCCTTTGTAGCTTTCTTGCCTTTTAAATTCAGCTATTCTTGAGCACAGTTTGTCTTTGAAATATGTCAGGGATAATGCATTATTGAAGTACTGTACTGAGACTGTACATAAAATCAGTCACGTTCAACAAATTTCCATTTTACTTAGGGTTTGTTTTTTTTTCATAATTATTCCTCACTTCTATCACAGCCCCATCCTCAAGAGCTCTCTGGTTATGCCACTAAAATTAACCACATGCTACAGGTTATGTCTCCCAGGGACTTGCCATCAAGAGAAACGGAATGTAAAGGAAGAAAGCAAAATAAAACACATTTTCTATCATTCCTGTGAATAATAAATGAACCAGGTTGCAAAATTAAGCACTGGACAGATGAGCTAGATTTGAAAAAAAAAACTTTGTTAATTGACCAGATGCATCAGAAGGGTTTATTTCTCAATGCAGGGATTTTGAAAGCTGTGGGGAAGGGCAAAACAAGGATTTGAAACCTGTCTTAAAACTTCAGGCTTGAATTGGCAACGCTTGGTGCAAGAAAGAGTTAAGTCTAACAAGCAGAAAAAAAAGAAATTAACTAAAGTAAGGCCCTTGTGATACAATGACACTTGCTCTATGCTCTTACAGAGAAAAACACGATGATAAAACACCACAAAGAGGAGTGTTATGAATTTTATTAATGACTAGAAGACAGTGTGCAAAACATCAAAGGTCTGTGGAAAAGATTAATGACCCCGTGTGAGACTGTTTAATTACCTCCAGCTAATTAGATTCTTGACCAAATTTTTAATATCTGCATTCCTTCTAAAGCCTAATTGAGATTCCACATTATTTATCAATCTTTCAAAAAGCCCTTAGTGTGCTGCTTTTTTTTTTAGGGTTTTTTTTTTTTTCCCTTTTGCACTTTGACTCCATTTATGGTCAATTATTAAATAAATAGCAAAGTAACCATTCTCTCCAAACTGTGTGTGTGGAACACTCTCTGCCTGTTTATTTTGACTGCGGGCCTATCGCTGGCATCTTTTATACACAACCAAGCACTCGCAGAAATAAACTGACCGACCTCACTGTAAACAGCACTGATAATATTTTTGTTATCTGGGCTGAGCTCAGGAACTCCTCATGTGGTTTGTGTAAATCAGATTTTGGTGCTGGTGGTTAATCCTGGCTCCTTAGGCCGAGCCTAAGCGCGAGCGTTACCGCATGGAGGAGAGGCTCATCCTTGCTGTGGGATTATTTTCCCCCTGTTTTTGTAGGAATACACCAGTCCTACGAACTATTTAACCCTCTTAAATTACTTGTCGTTTGTAAGGAGATTCAGAAGGGATTGTTTATTTTTTAAACCCCTCCTGGTTTCCTGCTGTCCCCAGTTAGCGGCCGCTGTCTGCGCCACCGACCTTGGTTTGAGGTTTGCCTTGAGATTTTCCACAAAATTTTCCCTTTGCTTTAAGGTCTTCCACAAAACTTTTACCAGTTCAATCTGGAGCATCAGAAGGAGAATAACTCAGGCATTTCAAGGTCTGTGATGGAGAGCATAATTTTGTGTGATTTTGGGTAATGAAACAATTCCCACTTCTGTGGAAGCAGAGAATCTCTGCTCTCCTCCCTTGATTCACCCATAAACCCAAGTGTCTGACTTGAAACCATTTGCCTGGAAAATATTCTTGTACATTTTATTATAAATTAGAAACACAAAGTGTGCACACGCGAAATGATATCTTTATATTGCACGTATAAAGCAAAACACTTTGGGAAAATTTCTTTGCCATTTCATACAGATTTTTTTTCCTAAATTACCCACTAGAGTTTAGCTCATAAAAATCATACCACATATACAGAAATATAGGGGACAGATTAAAAGAAATATATATATTCTCTATTAAATTCTACATGTTTTGTGTTATTTGTATAAAACATTGCTGGCTGACAAAGCTACTAAAATACAGAGGATTTTTTCCTCTGATGTAGATATGAATGTCTGCATGTACAGACACTGAAGAATTCTACAACATTTTAATGTATGCAACTCTAAGGGAGGGAGGGATCACATTTTTCATTATCACATTTGCAACAAGCCCTATCCAATGGGATACAAACACCCAGGAGTTATCACAAAAACACATCATTTAATAACATAAAAAAGTGTATGTCAAAATGGCAAAGAATGCAAATCAATACAAAAGGATAACGAACCAGGCATGGAAGAGACACGTAATAAATTATCTTTAATTTCTTGGGAGTGACGAAATATCTGGTAACACAGTAAATCACTCACAGGAATTCTGCAGGAATAAACTTGTTTGGGATGCAGTAGTCAAAGTCACTTGATCTCTCTGATGCAATAAAAAACTTAAAGTGATTAAAATCTTATCCAGGTATTTATTGTGTGCTCCAGTTGGTAGAGAACTGCTTCAAACCCATTAAACACTTTATCCTTATAGGTATGGATTTTAATAATATAATTTGTTTTGCATCAATAAATTAGGGTCATGTTTTTAGGTTTGTTACTTGGTAAAGAAAGGATTAGGAAAAAAAAAATCCCTGTTTAAAAGAGAACCCACTTTTTGCAAAACTGGGGGCATTTTTGATGTTCTCCCATGGAAAAAGAGCTGAGATTTCCTGTCTCACCCTCCAGACCTCCTTTATTTCCTTCACCAGGCTGAGCAGGGTCAGAGTTTCTCTGAGGAGTTCTCTCATCTGATCCACAGCTCCAGCCCCACACACGTGGCAGGTGAGGATGCTCCTGTGTTTTGGCAGGACCATGATGGATTTTGGTACTGGAGCATCTGATCTGGACAAACAAGGTGGTGATGAGATTAATTCAAATTCAGGCCCAGTTTAACCAAATTCTGTGTGGATGTGCTTCAAACCAAGCCTTTGATCTGGTTTTAGAACCTTCATCAAGTCAGGGAGGCTCTTTTTTAGTCCATGGGGCATCCCCTGCCCTGTTCCCCACCAGGCACCCTCCAGCCCCAGAGATTTCCCTTCTTCCTTGTGCCACAGGCTGGTGCTGGGAGCATTAAATAAACCACAGCTCACTCACACTGAGCAGTTCTGTGTGGAACCACAGAATCATTAAGTTTGGAAAAACCCTCTAGGATCATCAAATCCAACAATTAACTCAGCTCTGCCAAATCCAGCACTAACCCATGCCCCCCCGAAGCTCCACCTCTCCACATTTTTTAACATTCAAATCTCCACTTATTCTATTTATTTCCAACTCTATGGATGCTGCTGATGGTGCAAGAACAATTTCAAAATGAACAAACAAACAAACAAAAGCCCATACCCACAAATCAAACAGCAAACCAAAAGCTCAGTCCAATTTGACCCAGTACAGAAAATATCTCTGCTGAGGAAGAAAATTCAGGGATAGGTGCAGCATCCAGAAAAGGTAGTGTGAGGCTAAGGGGAGGCAGCAGGAGCATTCACTTATTTTAGAAGAGAATTTATTACCTCAGTCTTGCTCCTGTGGCCTTTGAGAGAGTCAATAATGAGCTTGTCTCCTCTGCTCTTGCTCCAAGGAAAGGCAGACAGACACCTCCAGTGCTGATCCAAAATCTGCATCTCCCTGGGATGGACAATCAGCCCAGAGTTCTGCTCAGAGCAGAATTTCTTCATTTTCCAGTAATGTTCACTCCCAATATTCTTATCTGAGATTCTTCAGTCCATCTTGCAGTAGATACTTAACAGAACAATGGAAACTGTGTAATTATTCTGAAAAAACAGAGTCAGACAAATTTTGTTGTTTGGATTTTTGTTTTGCTGAATTTTAAATAATCTGTTTTGTCCTAATCTGCTGAATTAGTGTTTGCCTTTACGCCAATATGTTCTCCTATATCCGGAACTCTTGCATAATTTTACATCTTTCTACACCGAGCCTGCCCAAAACCAAGATCACTTCTAACTTAAAGTGCTCCTAAAAATTTGAAGTGCTCTATTAATTTTAAATTGCTCTACATCATGTCTGCTTAGAATCCCAACTGCTTTTTCAGGCAAAAAATATTAAACTATAAAACGCACATCTGCAACATAACAGCTACCCAGCTTTTTTTCCTTTTATTTTATTTTAAACATCAGCTTTCTCTCTTTTTCCTTTATCTTTGAAAGCAAAAAAAGCCTTCTCAGAGAAAAATAATAGAACGACCCATTTTATTGTGAGTCTCCCTCTATTGAAAACCTTTTAGGTTTGTCACAGGACTAAATATATTTTATGTCTACCAATTGGTAGCACATAGTCCAGCCCATTAACCCGCTTGACCTCAATAAATTATGATTTCCTGGCAGGAGCAGTGTCCCTGGAAGATTGACACATCCCCAAACGCGCTCCCAGGGTTAACAACACTCCCCAGGATCTTTACAAGGCAGCTCCTGATCCGAGGCTTCTGTCTCAGGCAGCCCTTTCGAAAATGTCCTCAAAGCCTTTGGAGTTTCCAGAGCCCTGAGTTTATCCTCAGCGAGGGGCAGAAGTGGCACCGTTTCCAGCTGAGCCCATCCCGTTATCCATGGAACAACAAAGCCCTGGATCTCCACTGGCACGGCCTCCCTGCAGGGCCACCGAGGGGTCCCTCTGTCCCCTCTTCCACGGAGAAATCCTCAATCCTGACCCTCGGGGGTCTGTGCAATCCAGCCCTGGCTGCCTCCCACCACCTCTGCCTTCCCTTTGATGTTGGAAAATGGATGTCGCTGGAAGGAACTTGTTGAGCGGAAGACAAAGGAGCTCTATTTACTGGGAACTTAGGGCTGGCTCAGTGTAAAACTAAATGCTCCTGGTAGTGGTGGACATTGGTGGCCAGGCTGGTTTTTAGGACAGATTTTTGAGCTGGAGGCCTCTCATTTCCTATCCAGCACTAACAAGTGGATTCGCTGTCAAAGTCATTTTCCTTGTGCCACTGTATCTGAAGTACTTTATATTAATCTATCAAAAGGTCACTGCTCCTTTAGTGAGTGACCATAAATATACACAAACACAAAATCCTGCTCTGAGCATGCCATGGATCAAGCTCCTCCACATCCATATATATTTGCTGCTTTGCCATGGAGATATAAAACCAGCTGAGTGATGGGATGAAGCAATAACCCTTCCTGGCCATGGTGCTTTATCTTGGGAGTAGCCTGGGATGAGCTGATTATTTACACACAGCCCATCACAGTGAGCTGCTCCTGGGACATTTTCCAAGCAACAGATTCACCCAAAGTTTCTTGACTTTAAATTAGAGCTGGATCTCTACGTGCTTCTGAAGATTTCTTTGATGCTCATTTTCCCTTGGGGAAAATACTGTCAGGTGAAACTTTTCCAGTCCTTGACCAGACACACAAATCTAAGGGTACTTAAATGTTTGTTTGCTCTCTTAAACAGAGCATCTCTGCTACCAGAGCAGCTGGGCTCCTGCTGGGGTCACAGATTTTGGTTGGGAGGGGCAGCTCCTCTGTCATCCAAGATTAGATGGGACATTCCCAGCTAACCAAAGAGGAACCTGCCTGCCTTGACCAAATCCCTGTTTCTTTTCCAAAATAATCCCAACTGCATCTTCATGAATCTCTGTAGGAGAGCAGCATCCCTTAGATCAGTCAGACCTGACACAAACAAGGCTCTCACCTGGAAAAAGGATGTGATTCTTTCTTTGGTAATATTTATCATCCATTGAAAGAACTTCCTTTTTTGCATTATCACAAGGTAACTTGTATTATGGAATGCTGATTCCTATACTACCTGTGAATCCATGCAAATTCCCAGTGGGGTTGTGGCTCCTGAAGATTTCTTTGATGCTCATTTTCCCTTGGGGACAACACTATCGGGTGAAACTTTTCCAGTCCTTGACCAGACACACAAATCTAAGAGTAAGTTAATCTAAGACATACAAATCTAAACTTAAATGTTTGCTCTCTTAAAAAACTATTTCTGCAGCAAAGGCTTTGATGCCTTTGTCTCAAATGAGATTAACATTTCATTATTCACTGGATCAAAACTTCCCATCAAGGTAGAGGCAGCAGCTTTGTTTATGGAACGTCTCATAAAAACGGAGGGAGTCAGAGGGAAATTGTATTTTGGGAATATTTTGGGAAAGCAGTGGGACCTAGCCATGAATTCACCTCAGCCATAAAGCCTCCATCACCACTGGAGTTTTTCCACTCTGAAGTTCTGTATCAGGAAATGCTGAAGTCACATTTCCCCTTTACCCGGCTGCAAGATATTTAAAATAAAGTGGCTACAGCTGCCAGAACAAACCACCCATCTCTATCCCATCCCCTGGGACAGGTTTCTGCCACTTGAATGTTCTCAGAGTCCAAGTTTCCTGGACAAGACTTTGGTTCAATAAAATATTTGCTGGATGCAAAACCTGTGGTTATATTGGGTTTTGTTAAGCAGTTTCCTAATAAAGGGCAATGAATGTTGAGCCCTCATAGTAACTCAGATGTGACACAAATAATACAGCAGATAATTACAGTGCCCTTTTGCTCACCTCAAATTTAAACAAAGGTTAAGCTGCCCTTTAGAAAAGTAAATATTTTCTGTAGTCAAATAAGTGTAGACACCTTTAGAAACAAGGATATATTGCCAAACTAAACTGAGTGGAAAATGGTTACAATAGAATAATTTCAAAATATAAAGGATGCAGAGCTGCTCAGCAGAAGCAGCCAGACATCCTGGCATCATGGATGTCCCTTACCTTACAAAATTCCCAGGCTGCTCTCCATATGTTTTCCAAGAACTGTTGCTTGAAATTTCTGTCTGGTCACAGCAGATAGGGGAGAGAAATATTAAAAATAAGAAAGTGCATAATCTCCTCACCCCCTTATATCTGGTAAACAATTTATATCAAATTTCATACAACAGAACAAATCCAGGGACCTTTAAGTAATTAAGAAACAGACACTGAGGCTTAAAAAATAAACTTCAGGGGAAATCTGCCATAGTGGCCAGGAAATGGCTGGTAGGTTTTATTTAGTTCTTAGTCCAAGGTTTAGCTGTGAGGGAGATAAGAGCCAGGTGTGCTTTACACATCCAATTTGTTTAGTCTGAACTCATTCAAGCACCACTTTTCATCTCAGAGTTTGCACCCGACCTCTAAAATCTCACTCTGGGCTGAAGAGGTGTCAGACACAGTCAGGGACCCTACATGAGAGGAATCACCTCTGGGGGGGAGGAAATTGTCAAATATTTCTGGTTTTGCCTGGTTTTGGGGCTGGAGGGTGGTCAGGCACCCTTGTGGTGGCTGTGCTGAGATGGAATCATGGACTCAGTGAGGATGGAAAAGACCTCCAGGACATCGAGTCCAACCTTTGGCTGATCATCACCACTTGCATTAAACTAAAATTCCCCCATTTACTCATGTTTTGGACATTTTCAGGGATGGTGGCTCCATCATATGTTCCAGATGACCAGCAAGAAGCCACTGCTGTCCCATGAATCCTCTCATACTAAAGGCAAAACCACCCTGAAGTCAATTCCAGGGATTCAGGCCCAAAAAACCTCTCTTTGCTGAACAGCCCAGAGAAAAGCTGATAAATGCCCAGATATACCTGATTTTCCACTTTGAGATGAGCAAGCCATGATCCCCCTTTGGGATGGGGGAGGCAGCTGAGGAGATTCATCCTCCAGGGATGCAGGGGATGAGGCTCCATGGGTGCAGACCTGCAGCCAGACATTGGCAGGGGCAGGTAGAGGCCCTGTAAAGCAGATAAAGATGTTAAAAACTTTGGTTCTTAATATTTTGACCTTCAACCACCACTGGCAATAAGGGAATTGAAAGATATTTGGTCAAGAATCACTTTATACATAAAACAAAGGGGTTAATTTGTGGCAGCAACATTCCCAGTGCTCCAGGGCATGGCAAACCAGTAGAAACTAGGTGAAATATCCATTAAATATCCATTATTACCATTGCAGTGTTGACTAACCTAACTCTCCCAAGCCTATTGGTGTAAGAAACATCCAACTCCAACTGTACTTGCCTTTTGCCAAACATTTATCATGCCCTTCTCTGTTTGATCCACTAAAAAAACAAAAAATAGTCAATGAATTTACACCCTGTTACTTATTCATGAACAAGTTGTGCCCCTGAATTTTAACTTGCCATGCCTTAAACCATCAGCTGTATATCTGCTTTATGTGATGCTCCTACATAAGCTGGCAGTCCATCAATTTAGTGTCCATACATTTCTTTGAAAGCTATATTATAATTAGAGCTTAGGTTAATACTATTCCTTACCCATAAAGCAGACGTAAAATAATTATAACTCATTTAGTGAAATTAGAAAAAGAGCAATTATTAGGCTCCCATTGTGAGGCTTTGCTGTGAGGGACAGATAATCTATCTGCAAGATGTACTCTAAGAACACCATTCTGAAAGAAATAAAGTAGATAAATTACTGTTTTGTTTGGGTTTAAGAAAACTTGGGCCCATAAATACAAGTCCAACAAACATAAAGGATGTGTGCAAGGGAAGTGAAAGTTTTACTGCAAGAAGAGAGATTGAAGTATTTAAATGAAGCTTTCCTGACAAGGCCTCTCAGGATGCTGGGAAGGTTGATCTGCTCAGATTTGGGAGGCATTAAACACCACAGGGATGTGGACAAAGCCTGTAAAATTCCAGCTAAACATGAGATTATGCACATCTGGAGCAGGAGGGAGTGAGGATGCTGACGTGAGCCTCAGCACGCTGGGAGTGCAGCACCTCACAGAAATCCCAAGGGGATTCCAACCCAAATCCAAAAAGGGTTTTTGTTGGAAAAGAATTAAAGCCCAGCTCATTCCTGCCACTTCCACTGTCCCAGGCTGCTCCAAGCCCCGTCCAGCCTGGCCTTGGACAATTCCAGGGATTTCTGACAACTTTAATTAGGATTTATGTGTCAGGGTTTCTCATTCTCCAAGCTCCTGGTATGCTGAGATATCCATTTTTTATGGGAAGAAATCACTTTGTGCTGGGAATACACCTTCCAGGCTGGAATAGATCTTAGGACTGTATTGAGCCAGCAATTTGCCCACTTTTACCTTCTCTGATAGGAGACTAAGACAGAAAAATTCCAGATGAAGCAGCAGCTAAAATGTTGCCTTCTCCTGACAGACTCTTGTCCAGCTGCTGCTCACACAGAGGAAAATCCCAATATTGTTATTTCCAAGCCTCAAGGGACAGAACCTGCAGATAAGAGGGATTTTCCCCTCCAAATACAGAATCTTTGCACGTCTGAACAGTGACTTAGATCTTTGGTCCTATGGGTTTTTCCTTTTTGTACACTTCTAGTAATACAAAATTAAATATTAAACTGGAAGGGAGTAAGTTTAGATTGGATATTAGGAATTAATTCTCTGTGAGGGCACTGAGACCCTGGCAGAAGGTTCTCAGAGAAACTCTGGCTGCCCCTGGATCCCTGGAAGTGTCCAAGGTCAGGCTGGACAGAGCTTGGAACAACCAAGGCAGGGAGTGGAACTGGATTAGTTTCAATTTCCCTCCCAACCAGATCATTCCAGGATTCTGCCATTGATCAATCTATTTCATTTATAAGGAATCTTGACTTTGTCCACCTCAAAAGTGCTCTATAAAAATGTTCCCTCAAGGATTCCCATGAGAAGAAGAGAATCTAAAAAAAAAAAATCCTGCTTATGGTACTCAGAGCCCAACCCAAAAACCAGGGCAAGACCCAATCTTAGAAAAATCCATGGGTCCCTGAAAATGTGTAAAACACATTGTGGTGGCAGAGCTAAACACAACAGAGCACAGAAAGGCTTCTGCTAACATTAAAAACCACAATGAATTAAACACCAAATGGTTTTAAAGGGCCTGTAATTTATTCAAAGCAACTCTACACTGATATTTCTCATTTCTTTGGGGGTCAGCACACTTATGATTCATATTTTCTGTCTTATCTCTCTGCAGTAGAGAGAGACAGAAGGAAGCCTCAAATATCAGGCTGATTTCAAAAGCTGGAGGTAAAAACATCAAATGTCACACAATATGGCAAAAATATATCAAACTCTGTGAAATTCTTTGTTTCTTCAGCATAATTTCTCTGGAATACTTTTGAACTTTCAAAGAATCCTGTCAATTCCTCCCTGCTTAATTTATAGCAACCTGAAAAATCAATTAGCCATCAAGCTATTTTTGTATAATGAGGGAAAAAATGGGGAAAAGCACATAAAACCACTGATTTTTTTTAAAAAAACCCATGTGTTATTCCATGATTTCTATGTCCAAGCAAAACCTCGTTGATTGGTTTGCGTTGTAACACAATTTCTCATTAAATGAACCCTTGGTGAGGGAAATTGGACACTCCCAGCATTTATAGAAGTTATCCTGGGTTTCCTGTTCAAACAGTGGGAATGTGGGAACTGCAGGAGTGGGGGAATGACCCCACTTCATCACTAATTTCACTTTCCAAGTGACTGGAAAATTCTCCAATGCTTCCTGTGCAACAACACAAAAGACAAGTTCAGAGCCCTGGTACCTCTGACAGTTGTGAAAGACAAGAAATAAAAAATGAATGACGTTCTCCAGAGGATATTTTTCTGTCACTTAAGCAGTTTACATATTTCTCTATTTTTACTGTATTTTCCTTTTTCTGATCACCAGGGATCGTGTGTGAGTTTAGGGTCATTAGGGCTCTGTCTAGTGCCAGACAGATTCTGCTACAGTCAGATTTTTATGATGACAGCATGAAATTTTTGGAATGCACTGGTGAGTTGTGGGGCTATTGTTAGATTGTCATTAAAAAGGAAAAAAGAAGTAGATATATCTTGGCTTTCTTGTACTACAAGCAAGCCTTTGGCTTTAAATTTTGCAAAATACAGATGATATCTTGGAAGAGATGAAAAAAGTAGCAAGTTTAATAACTAGTATTCAAAAAAAAATTTGAACTGATTATTTCCATTGAGAGTGAGAGAAGATATTTTTTCAGGGCTAAGAGACAGACAACAAGAGTTGGGAAAACACAAAAATATTAAAAAAAAAAGAAGAATTTGACATTTTTATTTAATTATTTCTTTCCTTCTGTCTCTTTTCCCTTTCTTTTCAGTGTTTCAATCTGTTCTGCCTGTCCTTGGGGGAACCCTGCCTGAACCTGCATTTGTGAGTTACAATCTCTCTGTACTGTACATAGCAGTTGTTAAGGACCAACTGATTAACCATTTTATCAAAGATTTACAGGACTCATTCCAATTTTTACAACTCCATGTGGTTTTTAAATATTGTAATGTTTTCAACCAATATGTTTTCCATCTCCCAGCTGTAAAACAATACCTATTGGCTTGGGGGGAGGGAATTTATTTTTGTACAATTTGGGTATAGTACAATTTTTTTTTGCATGCTGCTAACAGCATCTTCTGGGAAAGAGTAAAAAAAGCCTCAGGATTAAATATTGTTGTGCTCATTTATTTCTCATTCACTTGGGCCACTGAAATGTTGTGGTCCAAACATTTGTTGTCAGACTGAACCACCTAGGAAGGGACAAATAATGGGATTCACAAATTCACCTGTTTTATTGGCTTGGCAAACCCTTTAAATCCCTTCAGATACTTAATATCCTGTGGATTCTCAAATTGAGAAATACAGGGCTCACAGGAAATGTGTCAAAGTCAAAAGATTTGTCTGTGTGGGCACTTAAAACTGTTTTATTGAACTGTGGGTTTGTATCAAGGCTCTAAGGACAAGGCCTGGCTGGAATTCGTGCCCCTGAGCAGCTTTTAGTGGCAGTATTTTCTCTTGGGGCTTTCTCTTTATTCAAAAAGTTGCAGAACAAAAGGTACAAATTGACCTAAAGAACTGGTGAGTAAATTTAACTCAGTGTGTTGCCCTGGGGTGATGCTCTGGGCATCTCAGCTTTTGTTTTTCAGCTGCCCCAAAAGAAAAGTCCTTCCTTGAGGCAGCTCAGGTGTGTTTTCCTGAGCACCTCAACCTCCAAATCTTGGCTTTGAGCTGCAAATTTTAGATCTTTACTCTTCCAGCTGATGTTTGTGTAAATATTAAAGCCTTAAAATAATAAATATTAAAGGTTTTTCCCCTCATGCTCCTACCAGGGCTTCAGCTGCACAGAGGATTTGCAGAATTGCCTGTTTATCACCACCACCATCACTGATAAAGCCGTGATGTTGTGATCACATTATCACAACATAGCAGCTAATACAATAAGAACATAATGATTGTAATTACAATTTTAGCTAATGTTATTTAGTGTAATGTAACGAGGCTCTAACAAGTGTAATAACAAAAATAATACTTAAGGTCCTGAGCAGGAACAAACATGCTGCTTGGGCTAATGTACAGTGTACACTTAACTGTTGATTTCACAATAAAATCTAAATACTATCAAAAAGCACCAATTTGCTTCACAGGAACTAACCAGGCAGGACAAATCTAAATTGGTTTATCTTGCATTCTTTGTGAGTTGAGCTAAATTCAAGTTCACCACAGAGCAGGGACGTGGGCAAACATTCAGAGCCATCAGTGCCCAGTTAACCCACGCTGGAGCTCTAAATTAGGGGGAATTTCTACATGGCCTGAGAGACCCTTCTCAATTAACACTGGGGCATCCTCATTTCACTGTAAACACAAATAAAATTAAGGCATGGCCCAGGACACTAATTAAGAGATGGCCAAACGAGGGCTCAGATCTGGGATTCTGTGATCCCCTCTGGATGTCACCTGAGCCACCAGCTGAAGTCACCTCCTCCTCTGCTCAGTGTTCATGGGACATGGAGACCTTTTTTAATATCTTATGGTCTAGTGTGCTGTGAGGAAGTTTGTAACTACTGGACTTATTTAAAAAAAAAATAAAACAGAGAAAAGAAAGATGGCAATATGTCAAATTGATGGAATGCATAATGTGGGTTTAGTGGTACTTAAAGTCTTTCTGTGTCCTGGTGTGAGAGAACAAATCTCAAATTGAGAGAGTATTTTTTCAAATGCTGGCTTTCTGAACAGTGTATTCAAATTAAGAGACATTCCAATTAAAAAAAAAAGTTGTACGGCTGTTTGGCACTTTATGCTGATTATTAGTAATTGACATTTATCACTGGATTGTGTGTGGTTTTTAAGTATTAAAAAAAATTGTTATTTTACAGGCAAGTCTGCATGAACTACATATGAGTTC
>VXBR01012076.1:85490-120657 GCA_013400215.1 Cisticola juncidis | reverse complement strand
AAAAAAAAAAAAAAAAAAAAAAAAAAAAGAAAAAAAAAAAAAGAAAAAAAAAAAAAGAAAAAAAAAGAATAACTGATTTATTACATGTTTAGCTGGCTGAAAATAGAGCCAACATTTACCAGAAATTGTTTTCCTACTGGACAGTGACTGAATCTGATGTCAATGGGTCAAACCATCACAGAGCAGAAGAGAATTCAACCTGTGAATATTTCAGCTGAATTTGACCATTAAATTTCTTTCCTATCTGCAAGTGTTTTGCACACACACAAATTTGGGGATGATTGTAACCACATTTCTCTACCTCCAGCTACAGAAAACCTTCCATGGAATTCATCCTCATTTCTCACACCTTGTGTGAGGCACGGACTTTTCAATTTGAAAGGTGCAAATTTTGCATCAGATCAAAGCGTAATTAAAAAAAAAATTCTCTGTTTCAGTATCAAAACTGTGAAAACTGGAAATCAGACAAAATCCAAACCATTTGTATATTTTGGGGTCAGTAGGGATTAATGCCACAACCTTTCCAACACAAAAAAAAATTGTGTAGACAAAAACATTTTATTTGAGACCAGATTCTCCTGAGCAATATACACTTCATAATTTCCCAGGGAAATATTTACCTAAAAACTCCTAGGGAAAATATATTTCACAGGGAAAAGGCTGCTGAATTTAAGTAGCATGGCAAAATACGATGTTTTGACTGGCATTCCACAGTTATTTTTTCATAACTTTTAATAATGTGTTTCACTTCTGGTCTGTTCAATAAACAGCTCAATCACTTGATACTGAAATCACTCTCCAAATTTATTTCCTTTTATCAGGGATATGAAGCAGTTTGTTATTTATAGGATGAGTGTTGTTATTGTAGGGTTTTCCATGGATGTTGACTGCCCACTACTGACTGATTGCCTGACCTTGGGAAAAATAAGACCACTGTGACTTATCTTAGGAGAGTTTTACCAAGAAATTAGTAGATTTTAGAGGGGAAAACGTGAGAAAACAAATCTAGATTAGTGGATTTCACTTGAGAACTCATTTCAGCCCACTGAACGGGCTTGGGGGTGGGGGCTGGTTTGGTTTGGTGGTTTTTAGGAGGAGTCAAAAGTATTTAAAAAACACTAAATTTGATTATTTCTCTCTGCCCACATCTGACAAAAGATCACTGGAGATCAGTGTCTGACCTCAGCCCAGGGTCTTTCAGCTCTCCCAAATTCTCTCTGTCCAAGCCAATGACAGGAGATGCTGGTCCTTGGTGTAAACCTTTCACCTCATCAGAAAAAATTCCCTTTTCAAGACCTTTTCACTGCAGGATGTGCCCAGCTGTTATCAGGAGCTTTCCCTGGAAGAGCTCACATCACATCACAGCTCCAAACCCTCATTTCAGCTCCAGCAGCCAAAGGCAAAAAAAAAAAAAACCAAAAAAAAAGGCAGCAGTTTGGTTTGTTTTTATCCAGGGAAAATCAGGACATATTTCTGACACTGGGATATTTGCCTGACATTCCAGAGAAATCCAGAAACTGTCACATTTCCATGTAAAAGCTTTGCATAACTGCTCTTGGATTGGAGGGGTTATTCCAGATCCCTAATTTTATTTTTAGGACCTGTAAAGTTACACATGTCATAAGCTATAATCACTCTGAGTGTAGTTACAGTAAATTCATGCCAAAGGATGGATGCAATAAGGCAAACTGATCCCACAGAACCCAGGGAAAGAGGAAAGAAATTACAAGAAAATTAAACAACAATGCTGCTAGAGAGAGAGAAAAATAAATTACAAAAGCCTTGTAGAATTATTTTATCTTTCCTTCTGGAAATATCTCTGCTCATGTCTAATATTCTCCATAATAGTTTTGTATGGGTAGATCTCAATCATTTGTTAACACCCTGGTGCAATCAAATCTTTTTTCCCCTCTGTTGTTTTGTGTTGAGAAATTCCAGTTCCTAGGAAATTTCTTCCACTAGCAGAAATAAATTTCAAAGCATAAATTTCAGTAGGGCTAAATTTATTTCACTTAAATATTCCTGTATATCTCAAATTTTAATTGGTGATGTTTTCAAATTTTGTGTGTAAAAAGAAAAAAAAATGGTTTGGAAAGATCATTCACGAAAATATTACATAAAAGAAGTTTCCAGTCTGATCTTTGATTATTTCCTCAAATTTTCTTCCAACCTGTCTGTCCTCCTTTTATTGCATTCCAACTTATATTGGCTATAGCTGGTGCTATAGATAGACCATAATTCTCCCAATTTTTCTATCAACTTCTTAATGGCACCATCTGAAATTATTCATCTAAATGCTTCAATTTGTAAATATCAGATTTAACCTTAGACATTTCAGTTCAGAAAAACACAACAGTTGGACCACAAAGTCCAGACTATAGGTTGTAAATAAAGAGATACAAGCAAATGTACAAATTCTTACCAAATCAACATCTGAATTAATGTAATCAGGGTTTTTTAATATAAAATTCCCAGAGGAAAAAATTGAAATTTCTTTGGGCCAAGGTGCAAAAGGTTCAGAACCACAGTGAACTTTGTAAGAAAAACACTTCATGTGTCCATTGTACAACTCTTGTGCAGTTTATGTTAAGGAAATGTAAAAACATTCCTGATCTCCAAAGCTGAGTCCCATTTTAATCCCATCCATGGATAGACACTCTGGGAATGTGACATTAAAAATTCTTAAAATCACTGCAGCTCATCACTGCTGTGCCCCCAGTTTACTCTGGAATTCTAGAAATAGATCTATGTATACATAGATATGCATAATATGTATATATAATAGAATATGAATACATAAATCTACCATATACAAGGAATTTTTTTATTTTCATTTTCATTCTGTTCTATAGATTGTTATTATAGAAGCAGACTGCAACTAATGACGTTGCAACTGCAGAGGGAGAATTCCAGATACAGATCTGGAATATTTCCCTTTTCACTGAGAAAAGGATGAAGCCTCTTTCCATCAGTGCCATTGCAGCTGCAGGTGTTTACAACACATTGACTCACAAAGTAAATTTTTGATATTAGAGAGCAGGTAATTTTTCACAAATGTTAAAAAAAATTACCTTTTCTGCTTTGGAAAATTGACAGTTTCTGACACTGATGGGAAAACTTCCAATCTTTTCTCATGCAAACAGGAAAAGCATCCTGGAAAAAAAAAAAATTATTCCCATTTGGGCAAGTTTGTCTTGTTAGTTCCAACTGCAGAGAGAAGCACTAATCTTTGGCTGTGCCTGAGCATCACAAACTGCCTGAGGGACTGGCAGGAAGGGGCAGAAAATACAACAGCTCCAGCCATTTCCACATCAGAACACAGCTGTAAGGAGAGATAATGGTGATTCCCTCCTTATGCACAACATCTCCGCCTCTGGAGCACTTGGGAAAGGTTTGATTCTGCTCTGGAGAGTGGCTGCCCTCAAATCAAGAGAAGGGGATTTCTGCTCTTCCAAACTGGAAATCTCCCCCTTGCAGGTGAACAGGGTGGGAAAAGGAAACGCAGAACAAGAGGAAATCAGATTTGGGTCCTAAAGCTGCAGGCACCAAGTGTGAGGGATGCAAAGGGAGCTTTTCTCTCCCCTCTGTTCTCTCTGGTTTCTCTCTAATAACTGAGAGTGAACTGGCTGAATCCCACTCTGGAAGCACATCCTGACACAGGACACATCCAGCATCCCAACCCAACAGGCTCATGTTTGGCTGCTTGCCTTGCAGGAAGTCAAAACTCTTTATCAACAACACAGAGCTGTTCCATTCCTTGTTAAAATTAAATTTTCATTAAAAGCACCCCCAAACTGTCAATGTTAGCAGTTAGGTTTTTGAATCTAAACCAAGAAATTTCAAGGTAAAGCTATAAAATTATTTTTGTGCATCACCTGGGAAGCTCCTGTGGACCTCAGCAGAAAGTGCTGAATCCATACCCAGAACATTTCACTTCAGGAAATCCTTTGGGATTTTGGAGCCAGAAAAGCCAGAAATCACATTCATCCTGGATGGATCCCCTCCAGTGCTCCACCAAGTCCAGCCCCTCCAGTCCCACCACATTTCCCCACTTTTCCACAGCCCAGGGCAGGAGAAAGGGATTCACATCCCCTCAGGGGTGGTGCTGGATTTCTGGAAATACGATTTACCCAAAAGCTCTTGCAGGTGAAGTGCCCTTGTTGAACAGCACTCACCAGAAATACCCAGACCCTCATAAAATTGCACTTTCTAGGCAGGATGGGACCTCCCTCAGCCACTGATTGCACACCTTGGGTAACTGGTCCCATTTCAAGTCTGCCAGTATCTACAATTCTATCTAGAATCACAAATTTATCTTTTTCCAACAACTATGACATTCTTCATTAATCATTTGGATGCATTTGGCATCCACACCAAGATAACTCTGTGAAACAAAACAGAAACCATCCATGCCCATGCACAGACCTCCCTGGGCTTCCTCAGTTCATTATTTAATTGTTGGTTGTGTTTCCTCTCATTCAGATGTTGTTGGTTTTTAGAGCAAAGCTGGTCTCTGCACTTTGCAATGAGTAAACACCAGCCTATCTGCTGGTTCAAAATGCTGGAGATTTATTAAAAAAATAATAAATAAATTTTAAAAACCCCACCAAGTTTCACTTCATTTTTTTTAATAAAACCCAGTTTCTTCTGATCTTCATATGATAATAAACTTTCCTAATATTTTCCGTTGAAGATTAATACACTTCTCTAGAAAGTTATATCTAATTTATGTGACTTTAAGGGTCATGCTTTAATAACAATGATGAAACACGATTATTACTTCCTAATGCTGAAATTACAGTTTTTACATTGTAAATTTTTCCTGCTATGCGCCCTGTGGCACTAACATTTTTATCACTCCATGTGTTTCTAGTTTTAAAACCTTTACCCCTGCTGTTTGAAAAATATTTCTCATTTTCGTCCCCTATGGAGTACAGAAATCCCTAAAGGCAAACCATTAGTGATCTTTCTGCCTTTTCCCAAACACTTATTATGATCACCAGTGTTGCTTCCACTGCCTCATTGGCTTTTGGTAAAGTATGCAAATGAGATGTTCAAAATACACACTTTTTGCAACTGTGCAAGTTCATACTGATTTATAAAATGGGGAGGCTATTAAAGTGACTGAAAATGTCAGCAAGATTTATGCATGGGTGACAAATTGTATTGGAAATGCTCATTTTTAACGTGCTGGCCTGGGCTCCTTCTCTTTTTTAAAAAGTATTGGATGTGATACACTTGCTTTAAGGCCATTTGCCCCTCCCATCTCCCCATTTGTTTTAAATAGGTTCTGACAGTGGCTTTTTGACCAGGAAAATAAACAAAACTCTTCACATGGATTGTTTTGATCACGGAAAGCAGAAATCATTTTTCCTTTTACTTCAGTTTATCTGTGAAAATATTTAGGGAAGAGCTTTCACCTTTCCTTTGGGATGAAACACTCATGGCCCAGGCAGCTCCTTCCAGGAAAAAAATACCATATCCAAATACCACAAAGACCATTAAAGAAATCAACATGTGCCATCTACAAACAGAACAGCTGCTAAATCTTCCAAACATGGATAAGGCAGACATGGAATTATAAGAAAACCAGCAAAAAAACCCATGCTACAATTGTATGATAAAAAAAACTCCACATTATAAATCAATGAAAACACTGGAGTGCATTTCACAATAGCAAGGAAATGATGGGGGAATTTATGAGGGTTCATTTCAATTTCAGCACTGAAGGCAAAAGGAACCTTGTCACTGATGTTAAAGAGAAAAGGCTTAGGCCCATAATCACACATCATTTTATCAAATATGCACAGTCAGAAATGGTATAAAGGAAGAAAATCAACAAACTGCTGAAAGTCTTGAAACACTCACACATAACCTCAGAGGTATAATGAGAAATACTGCTCTGATACCAACATATTAATAACTTCTGTCAACATGAACCACATTAGGAGAAGGTTTAAACACTTCAGAGCATAGCATGTGCTAACAACACCAGTATTAAGGGAGAGAAGCTGTGCTTTTGTGATTATTTTCTGTTCCTGTGCACTCAGTTTGGTGCAAATCCCATTCCTGTGAAAGCTCAAACCAGGGTTTATTCAGAAATCCCAGGGCACAGGGTTTGAGCCACCCAACCCCGTGCTCCAGGTATTTAAGAGCCTCCTGACAGCAGACACCAGAGTTTCAACAGCATTTAGGGGCACATAAATGCAAGCAGAGCATTTAATGGCCTGCTCCTCACTTGTTTTTGTTTTTAAAGCTGTGCAGGAGTGAACACAGCCCAAGAGTTCAGTGCTGGGTACCCACAGCCACTACAGATGCAGCCTCCCTCTTCCCGAACTCAAAACGCTTTAAAAGTTATTCTACAATCCTCTGCATGGAAAAATTCAATACTGAGAACTTAATTCTACTTTTTATATTCAGATCAGTCAGTACCAGTACCATTATTGCTCTGATTTTCCTAATTAGTTCATTAAGTTGCATAATAATTGGTTTACTGCCACCCACTTTTTATGATGCTAGAACTGTGAAAATAAAATTGATTTAGGGCCTTATTCTGATCTATTATGCTTATTCACTCCCATATCCTGGTGCTTGCTGCAGGTTTTTTTTCCCCCTTCATCTCTCAAAGTCTGCATATTTTTCCCTGGTTTCACTTAAAATGCAGCCCATATTCCAGTTTTATATAGGTGGGTTTCAGATGTGCATTTGACAAGTATAAACAAATAACCAAAGCATTGCCAATGGAAAACATCTGTCTCTCACCTTAGGAGGTCAAGATAAAACTCAGTGTGTGACATGCAACGTATGAATTTGAATTTATCTCCATTGTGCTAATGACATATATCAATGCCTTGACAGAAGTAGCTGGCATGTTATATTAATGGGGCTCTGTCCTAAAAGTGACACTGGAATATCCAGACAAAAGCAGGAAATGGATGAGAAGAGAGCAACTCTTTGTTGCTACCTTGAGTGGTGGTTCAGGGTGTGAAACCTTGTCCTCCTACTCCATAAATATGTAGAAATGTCCATTCAATGGGCAGATGCCTGGAGCAACAGGAGAGAGAAAGAGAGGATTCAGGCTCGGATTGGGGGAAAAAGTAACGTGACCCAAGATTTCCCCAGCTCTGGATTTGTATAGATGGCTGGAAAAACACTCATTTATTCCTGGTAAATAAAAAGAAAAAATAAAACTGTAGGGTCCTTGTCCTGGGTGGTCACAGCCAGGCCAGAGCAGCCACACCAACCAAAGGGGACAGGAGATGTGTTCAGATAAAACTTAAAGTGAGTTGTGAACATCAGTGTTGGGATGGAATGGGAGAGAAGAGGAAAAGCAGAGGAGTCAACAGGTGAGATCAATTGCACTTCCATAATTTCTGCTGCTTTCCCAACAGTAGAAATGCAGCAAGGAATGCTTCAATTCTTCATCCACAGAATCCCAGATTTTTGGGGGTTGGAAAGACCTTAAAGTTCATCTCACTCCATCCTCTGCCATGGGCAGGGACACCTTTCACCATCCCAGGTCACTCTAAGCCCCATCCAACCTGGCCTGGGACACTTCCAGCATAGCAAAAACAAAAACAAAAACAAAAACAAACAAAAAAAAACCCAAAAAAACAACAAAACAAACAAAAAACAAACAAACAAAAAAACAACAAACAAACAAAAAAAACCCCAAACAAAAACAAAAAATCAAACAAAAACCAAAAACACAAACAAAACAAAAACCCAGAAAAATTTATATATTTGCTTATGTCCTAAGGTACCTGCAGGTTGGAGACATCTGCACACTCCCAAACCCAAAATTTCTGTAAAAACTCCTGCCATCTCCTCCTGGTGGAGGAAACTATCGAGTTCCACACCTTGCAGCTCCCAGTGGCCCAATCCAAGCTGCAGTGGCAGGATGAATAAAACAGAATTGGAAAACAGCTACCAGAGGTTTTCATGAGCTTTTGCTGCTCTTGGCCAGCTTTTTTATTTTTGGCTGGCGACTTTGAAGCTTTTGGAAACGGAATCATCCAGCCACTACGTGAACCTGATTTTCCCTCCAACAGCCACGAGGAGCTGACCCCTGTGCTTGTGCCTCAAAAGTTAAAAGTTTATTGAGACTGCAGACAGTTTAAATGTTATTGGGGCTGCAATATGATGCATTAAACCCCCGTGCTGCCCAGATGGCTGCCTTAAACAAACGCCATCCCTCGCGCCACCGACGCTTCCAAATGGAGCTGTGCTGGTCTGGAGAGGGCTGAGCCTTCCTTGTCCTCCCTGCCAAAAATTCCATTTTCCTCCCAGGTTCCAGTGCACAATCACTGCATTAACTGCTCTGGAGCATCGAGCCCCAAAACTTTTCTGCCAGCTGACTGCTGTCCACCCACCCTCAGAACTCCTGGCAGGCAGCAGGACGCTCGTTTGATCAGGAATTTTGTTAGGAGCACTTGTGAGGACACAGTTGTGGCTCATTTTGACAGGAACCAGTTCTTAAAGCAGCTTGATGAGGATGGCTTCAGACTTTGAGTCTGGAGTACTTTGAGAGCACTTAATGGCTTAGAATTAGAGGTTTAGATTATTAGGAAAAAAATCCTTGCTGTGAGGGTGGTGAAGCCCTGGCACAGGTGCCCAGAGAAGCTGTGGCTGCCCCTGGATCCCTGGAAGTGTCCAAGGCCAGGCTGGAATTGGGGCTTGGAGAAGCCTGGGATATTGAGAGGTGTCCCTGCCTGTGGAACTGATGAGCTTTAAGGTCCCTTCACCCCCAAACTTTTCTGGGATTCTATGAACCACCATCAACCCCATTTTTACACCTATGACAAACCTGAAGCACAATTTTTAAGGGAAAGAGATTCATCTACTTGTACAGTGCTGCAGAACAAATTCTGGAATTTTTCTCTAGGCTGAGGAAACAATTCTCTAGGCTGAGAACAAATTCTGGAATTTTTCTCTGACTACACAGATCCTGCTGTTTTCCAAAAAAATGCTATGGAAGCAAGGACCACTTCTCACCCTGCAATGTTCCCCTTCCACTACTCCATTTTCCCAGAATACGGCCTCATTTGATGAACGTTTTGTCTCATGTAAATATTTTCTAATGCTGCAATAAAAAAATTCATTACAGAAGTGATTGAGATGTTTCGGGTAGTTTTGCTAAAAAGAGATGATTTGCACATTTTTTTTTCAACTGTACACTTGAAGGGAACTGATGTGGAGTTAGTGCTATAATAAAAATGTAAATAAAATTCATTATAGTCATAGATTTCCTGATATCATCTTTATTGACTCAATATTACTGAAATACGTAAAAAATAAATATAAAAAATTATTTTGAGAGTACATCAGAACACCTTATTTTATCATCATAAAATAATAATGGAAAATCCCTTCAGGAAAAAAAAAAAAGATGACATTTACAATACATGAATTTTCTTATGTTTTCCACAAAGTTACATAAAATTAAACATATATAATTAATGTTCCAGTGTTTATGAGCAGCACTGCCTCGCTCTCTTGCTGCATACAACATCTCAAAGCCAGGATATAAAATAGACCCATTGGAGCCAATTTCCCTGCAGGATCACAACATTTTTTTATGGTTTCTTGTAACCATCTAAATCTCACCACTTGAGCGGTGTTTGTCAATGAATCTTTTAGCTTAATTACAAGATGTCGTTGGTGCTCTGCGACCTGTGCTTGGGGTCAAGGAACATTTATATCTCAGTGGAGCAAACGGAGCTGTTAGCACTGAGATGCAGCATTCCCTGGGTCCTGCCTGGAGCTGGCAGACTGTCAGGGCTGGTTGGGAATTCTCCTTACATAACTTACTCCTGAGGTGGAAGTCAGAATGGGATGAATGTGTCTCAGAGTTAGGGATTGGGTTTTTCTGAGTGTCCTCCCATCCTTGGGATCACGGAAAAATTTGCCTGAGCAGGGTCAGCTCTGTGATCCAACCCTGTCACTGAGCACTTGATCCACTCATGCCCTGCAAACCTCCAGGGGTGGGAATGGCTCCTCTGGAAAAGCTCCTGCTTGATACTCCCATGGGGAAAAAGTTCTCCCCTCTGTGCATGTGGAACTCCACTTTTCCAAGTGCTGGTTGTCCCTCCTCCTCCTGCCCCACAGAAAGTTCTGAGCAAAGGGAGGTGGTCACAGCCCTCCCCCTCCTGGTCACATCCCTGCTCCAACTGCCCAGGATCACAAAGGAGAGGAATTGAATGGTTTGGGTTGGAAGGGGTCTTAAAACTCATCTCTTCCCATGTGGGAAGAGATGTGTGACACCTTCCACTATCCCAGGCTGCTCCAAGTCCCATCCAACCTGGCCTTGGACATTGCCAGGGATCCAGGGGCAGCCACAGCTGCTCTGGTCACCTGTGCCAGGGCCTCATCACCTTCATGATAAAAAATAAAGATGCAGCAAGTTCTGCAAACACATGAGAGTTCTCCCTGTGGCCACCTCAGGTGTTAAAAGATAAAGACATTATCACAAAAAAAGGCCTCAGAAGACCCTGCAGGTTCTGTCACTTCTCACAGACATCCTGGGGTGACAGCTCCATCCACCTGCAGCTCATCCAGCCAGGTTTGGTTGGGTTGGGTTGGGTTGGTTCCAGCTCAAATTGAAAACATCAAATTCCTTCCTTGTCCATATTTGCTGAATACTGACCCACGTGCTAGACTCTGATCAGGTAACAAATTTTAGGAAATTCCAGTGAGAAATTAACACTTCAACTTTTCTGTCTTTATTCATAGAATAAGAAGCTTCTACTGCCTGGATAAATTTAAGGCTCTGACTACAAACTTTATAAACTCCAGTGGTCATTTTGGGGGTTACATCATGTGGGAAAAGCGTGGTCTTGTGAGCACAGGTTTGGAAACTGGGGGATTGGATCCCAGCTCTATTTTTAACATCAAGTAATCATTGTGTGGTCATTTGAGAAAATCATCTCTGACCAGGCTCTGAAGACAAAATCATGGAATTATTTGGGTTGAAAAGCCCTCCAAGACCACGGAGTCTGAGCTGTGCCCAATCCCACCTTGCCCCCAGCCCAGAGCACTGAACCACATCCAAGCATTCCTTGGAAATCTCCAGGATGGGGGCTCCAAACCTTCCTGGGGCAGCCCCTTCCAAAGCTCAACCTCTCACTCATTAACACAACCTCTGATTGAGAACAAAGTGACATTCCCAGGTGGCCTGGGCTTGGCCACCACCACTGTCCATGGTCACATCCCTGGACATCACAAAACAAGTCACCAAAAGTCACCACTCTCAGATCCTCAGATTGGCGGTGAGGAATCAGAACAATTTAATCAGAATTATTCCCAAATAAGCTCCAAAAGTCAAGAACACCACTGTCCCCACTGCTGAAACCTCACTACAGCTGCAACATTTAGCCCAGCCCTGTCATTAGCTCTGGGTACAATTGAAAGAGTCTGACACCAAATCCAGGAATAAACATTTTGCTTTCCTACAATGGATAAACAGGCATCTTTCTCTGTGCATTCCTCACTGGATCTCCAAGCCTTTGCCAGCTTGATTACACAATTCTTAACTAAATATTTGCCAATTGCAGCTGTGGTACTAAGTGGTGCTGCTTGAAATTTCCTTTAGCAGAAAGAAGAAAAACATCATTACAGCACTTTTATTTTTAGTGGCTTTTCTTTTAATGAAAAAAAAAATTAAAAAGCCTTTAAGTGTATTAGAGAGCATGTTGTAATGAATAAGAACTTAAAAAATATATATATCTACCAATAATTTTATATTTATTGCACTTAATTTAACAAATTATCGCACAAACTACATAGGCAGCAGTTTTGCTGTGAAATTATTATACTTAAATGAACTTTTGACAATGTATTAATTACAAGGACATGACCACATTTATTCTGCTGATCCTGTAATTACATGCATTAAAGAAGTATTTATTCAGAAACCATGTTGTGTACTTCAAAACAGGCTTTTATTGCCAGGCTACATTTCTTGTATACAAACTGCCTTTTTGCCATTTATGAGCCCTTTCCAAACTTTTACAGAGGGCAGAAAAAAGGCCAAAAATTCTGAGTAAACTCTGGGCTGAAACTTTCTCTGCACGTTGGAAAGAATCAGAATTCTCCATCAGACACAGGCTGGATGGAGAGGTTGTGGTAAATCTGCACAGATTTCTCCTGCCTGGGTTTATTGTGCTGTTTTATGGGGAGAAGAGAAAAAATAATTTCAATAATTTGCATTTGAGTTGGCACAAATTAATTTTTGTTGTCTAGATATGAAACTCATGCAACCCAGCAGAGCTGCGATTTTGATCCTAAAAGAGCCCAACATTTTCCTTGCTAGATATGTGGAAATCCTGATAATAAATTAACATTGCTGAGCACTCAGCAAGCACAGGTGAAATGGAAAAGCCAAGTCAACCCCTGGATTTTGTTTGCAGTTTGTGGTGCAGCCCTTTGAGTTTCACTCAACATCAAAACCTGTGAATGACTGAAATCAAAAAAACAAAGACTGAACACCAAAGGTTTTATCTCCAGAACTGAATCCATTTTTCCTTCTTAGCCAGTGCACATAAGCACTCAAATTTCCAATTATTTTTAATTAACTTTTAAGGCTATCCAGTTCTATTTGACAGCAAGTGCAAAAATTTGAAATATTCTCACTTGCATCACAATTTTTCCATTAAGAAACAAAGAACATCATCACAAAAGGAGATTGTTTGTCTCAATAAAACCAACACATTTCTGTCCTTTTCTCTCAGTGGTTGTTTCACAATGCCAGGAAACCTTTTTGGAGTCCTACAGTAATGAGGTGATCTTGACTGTGAGCAGCAGCCAAAGGTTAGAGCCACCTTTGATAAAAAACTGATAAAATAATATAAAAAAATTAAAATAAAACTGATAAAAAACTCTGCATGTTGGAACAATCGAATTTTGCTCTGCAATTGTTCTTAAATCTTATTATACAAGCCAGGATTGTTTTTAGCATGACACTGCTTTCATTTTTCATGGAAACTTATAGTGCAAGTGAGGAAAGGGTAAAATTTGGAATTTTGAATGAACAGTCTTAATTTTCATAACCACCCCAGCCAAAAGAAATAATTTGTCATAAAGGGAGGGATGTAACCCATTATAAGTTGTCACCCACTATGAAAATAACAAAGCAAACTTTAAGGGAAACAGGCACAGCAGCCAAAATATTCTTAAATATGGGTTAAAGTTTATTCATGGTTTAAATCACTAAATTAACACATAGGGACCTTTCTCACTCACAGGAAAATATTTACTCCTGGAAACTGGAAGTGTCCAAGGGAAAAGTGGATGTGACAAAGGTGGGGTTTGGTCACAGGCTGGACTCAGTGACTTGGAGGAATTTTCCAGCCTCAATGTTCTGTGATTCTTTGATTAGTTTATGCCACTTTTCCTTAGTTTTTAGTTATTTAGAGGGGCTGTCATGTTCCTGGAATGCTTGGAGAGGTACCTGTGGGTGAGGCCAGTCCTTATTCCTCACCACTTTACAAGAACAACTGCAGTGTCTGACAAATTTTATTTTTTGTCTTAAGAGGAACCAATAAAGTCAAACAGGCCCATGTTTGGTTTGAGGGCAGCCCCAGCCCCTCAGACAGGAAAACCATGTCTGAGTGTGATTTCAGACCTTACTGCCAGAAAAAACAGCAATTTTGGGTACAGGATAACTGCAGCAAGGTGGAAGCTGCTAGAGGTTATGCAAATGCAGGGAATTAGAATTCTATCTCAATGTCATTACATGTGTCTACTTAGATGCACATTTTCTGCTATGTTTAAGTTAAACAAAACACCAAATGACTGTGTAGTATGACATCTCATTAATATGTTTCTATTCACATCTGTGCCTTTAGTATTAAAAAAATAGGCTGTTCCAGTGATAAGAGATTAAGTCCTTTAATTAGAAACAAATGACAAATCACTGTTAACCCCATGTGATGCTTTCTCAAACTTCCATCAAACATTCCCCTTAAAACATTATTAAGCACAAGTTCAGCAGATCTACTTCCTAGAAAGTGCTATTTAACAAAACCCAGGCAGGATGTTAATACTGAGGCTGAATTACAGGTTGCCAGAGCATTTCCTGCAAGGGGATTGACAGGGGATCATTTTGTTATGGGGCCACCTCCAGCGTGTTGTGACAACCAGTCATTACACCTCTGAGCACAGCACTCAGCTGTAGGTTTGCACAGGATGCAAATAGCTCCAAATGGGTTCAATTTAGAGACAGCAGATAATGTATCATTCACTTCTTTAAGGTAGAAGCTTTTAATTTTCAAGGAAAAAGAAAGAGGAGTACATTTCAGTCTCTGGGAATAAAGATCTGCTTAACAAAGCCCGCCAGAAAAAAAAAAAGAAGAAAAAAACCACAACCAAAAACCAAAAAAAACCCCCATAAATCAAGAGTAGCAATAACTATTATAAAAATAAAAAGCTTAACTTGCTTTTCCCACTTGTCTCGGAGCCCCACAGGCTGTGTTAGCCCAGCATCCCTATTTACTTAGGATGCCACACAACTGCTCATTTCAAATCTGTGCTTTGCAACTGGTGACAAATACTGGGGAGTAAGATTTCCTATTTGCATAGCAACCCTTTCATCTTCAGCAGTCCCTACAGACTTTGCCAAGTACCCACACAGAAGATCAAAATGGAGAGCAATAATTATTGACGACAACTAATTCATGCTACAGGCACGGCAAGGGTTGAAAAAATCAGGTTTATCAAAACAACAACAAAAGAAGGAGACAGGAGATGTCCAACCTGTTCAAAACCTGCCCTTTTTAGGAAACACAAGAAGGAACTTGCTAGTTCAAAACACAAACATAGCCCCAGGTATTGCAAGATTACACATTTTTGTAAGTGCTGTCTATGTTGGGAACAAAGACAAAACTCCAGGTATGTAAAAAGCAACAGGTTCACAAAGGTTTTAATGAGCCTCATGTCCTTCTGTTGCATTGCTCTCCCCTGGCAGCTCCAAAAATAAAATTTAAAATACTTTCTCAAAGTCCACTTCTTTAGGGCAAGATATCCTATATATAATATATATATTATAGTAGGACAGGTTATTTTGTTTAATGTTGGTATATTTGAAAATGAAATATGGATACTTACAGAAAGGTCAGTGGCAAATAAAAGCCATTTTCCACAACTACCTGTCCATCACAGCCTTTACCCAGCACTCCATGCAACTTAAAGGATTTCTCTGTGTGTTATTTAGGTTTGGTTTGGGGTTTTTTTCCCTAATCTACAACACTGTGATTTAACAAAAATTAAACTAAACATCTGACCAAGCCAGACAAAAAATGTTTGTGCACTAGAAAAAAATGGCCCAATATGCAAATATGGGTGTTCTTCTGCAATCTGACCACAAACACAGTGCAAAAGGGAGGCACTTCTAATATATCATATTATGTGATCTATTTGAGGGCTGGACATTTGGTATCAAGTGTATTTTTCTTTGTCTTCAAAGTAAAGGAAGGAATATGCAAAATCAAAAGCCAGAGCAAATTAAAGGTACTTTGTAATTGACATTTTAATTATCTTGTTTGGATATTATTCATTTTATTTATTCTCCTAAATGCAAACAATTCTGGACCACTGTATAAATATTATCTCCACTGGAAGCCGTCAGTACCTCTAATAAAAACGTACCCTTGCTCGGCTACCAAATCCAATTAAACTTATTCTAAACATACTGTGCTCATTGTAACAACGTATTTCTGAATAACACACAAAAGACTTTGGAAAGAGGGGACACTTTAAAACCAGGCCAGTGAAAAGACGTAATTAGAGCTGTGTGGGCTTGGCAAAACCTCCTCGACAAACAAGCCCGAGGTCACTCCTGCCAAAGCCCTCCAGGCTCACTGAGGTTTCATTACAGTGAGGAGAGCTTCGTTCTGCTAAGTATCAGATATAATAGGATGTAATCAAATATAAAATAACAATAATTAAGAAAAAAAAAAAGGCAAATGGGAAAGAAGAAACTGAACCCTCCTCAATGAGAGTTAAAATACAAGCCCGTGTGTTCACTGGTGGTGTTACAAGTGGGTTCAGCCAGCACAGGTTTGTTTGGGAGGACAAAAACCTGAAGATGAATTAGTAGGATTAACACAAGCAATTTATTTTCTGGGAACTCTTTGTCTGAGCTTGGGCTTTGCCCACAAACCTTTCAGGGAGCTTTGTACCCCCTGATTACCAAACACACACTCAGGATTCGCTCCCGGGGCAGTCGTGGTTACTCAGGGTGGTTTCATCTTCCAGGGGGGTGAGCTGCTCTGAAAAGGGGCACGTAAACAACTCCTCCAGCTTTGATTATCCTTGGACAAGAGACCAGAGGATGTTCCTGAAGGGTTTCAAAAGATTTAGAGCTTCAAGGGAAGCGTGGAACTCTTGGTGCCCTGATACAGCCGTCGAGGACCTTCCTGTCCTCCACTGAGCAGGAGCACTCCCAGCTGTGTGCAGGCACCATCCCCAACACTGAGCAAAAATCCTGGAAACTGGACAGTCCCTGTGAAAGCTGGATCCCAGCAATTATCCTTCAGGGATGTCCCTGCCTGGATCTGGTAAAAGCACACACCAGGACCCTTTATCCTGTTTGGTCCACGTTGCTGAATCAATCTTCCCAAAATGAAGCACAAGGTGCCAGAACGGATCTCCCCTGTCCCCAGATGTTGGTCACAGCTGTCCTGGTCCTTGTCCTCCTCCCACTGGAACCCACAGCAAAATGGTCCCTGTTTGGGGCAGCCTCTGCATCAGACCCTGCCCTGCTGGGATGGAGAAGGATCAGCCACGGCAGCACCCTCTGCCTGGTGGGAAAAGGGAATTTTCCAGCCTCTGACAGGGCATAAAAGCACCTCAGAGAGTTGTTACTGCTCCCTCTGCCTTGCCATTATCATCAGGAGCTCTGAAATGCTGCACCAGGCTGGTAACCCCTGAACACACCCCCGGGTAAAGCCCTGTGTCACACACCCATTCCTTCCCAATAAATTCTCCATTAAACAAAAATGAAGTTCATTTCTCAGGGAACAGAATTTTCCCACATCAGCTGTTAGCCAGAAACAACCAAAGTTCCCCAGTTCAATCTGCTAAAATCAGGCTTGAAACCTGATATTCTGAGCATGAGACAGGAGCTGGAAAGGTGGAATGTTCCCTCACACCAGCTCTTTTTGGTGGGTGCTGTGTGGAGCCCATTAAGGGTGCATGGGAAACATCACACCCCTTCCATTTGGATGCCACAATAAAGACCTGGGAACATAAACTTAGCTCTGTTTTGGCTTAGGCTTCAGCTGGAAATGAAAGAGCTAAACCAGTTGTTAACCTCAGTAAGCTGGAGANCAGGGTATTTGGTCATCAGGGACATGTCAGAAAGGCACTCTATGATCACAGTAATCACTGTGGACAGATAATAATAATAATAATAATAATAATAATAATAATAATAATAATAATAATAATAATTTTCATCTTCAAAGCCCTTTTAAAGCATCTGCTGCCAGATCTCCCCAGCTGCTGGTTAAAGAAGACAATAATTTTAACCCTGCTGACACTCAGGGGTGGCACAGATTCCTGGGGGATGACATTCCATGCCATTCCAGTCAGGCCCAGGCCCAGGGCTGCCACTTCTCATTTCCAGTGCCAGCTTCCATGGAAACACGTGGTTCTTCCCATCACACCAAGAAAAAGTGCAGGGACCAACATTTTGTGCTCTTAGAGCTCCCTCATCTTCCATCCCAGTAGGAAACACTGCACTTGGGAAAGTGTCATGATTTTGAGGGAACAGAGGAGAATTCAAGAATGTATTTCTGGATTTTTAAAATGTGTTTTTTCTTTAAATTTGAATTAGGAATTGCAATATGCCAGGTTTTTTTTTCCCAGTCTGACCTAGGGCCCAGTTGGAATGCTGAACTGAAATTAGAAGCACAAATTACCCCTCATCTCCTCTTTACCTCTCAACCATGAGCACCTTCTGCTCATGGAGGGAAATTCCTAAATTAGAGTCACACCTGCCTGTGAACACATTTAAATTTCATTACAACAGCCCAAAGCAACCCTTTACATTTAATTAATAATTTAAGGTTTACAAACTCCTTTATTTGCCTATCTCAAAGCCAGATATTTATTTTTTAGGGGAACCAGAGCCACTGAAAATCTGGACAACCCCTCCACCTACAAGGAATGCAAGGATGTCTCTCAAGCATTCTGTGCCAATGTAAGGTCAACAAATTGCTGTGAGAACACACATTTGTGTACAGAAATGTCAATTTTAGTTCTAAACATTATTTTTTTTTTGGACCTGACTTTTAAACCTCTTGATTTCGGATGAAACATCTCCCTGGAAGCCAAATCCCCAACAGGTAGATTGCTCCCAACCATCACCTCCCCCAGTCCTGATGTGGCTCCACCACATCCCCTCAGAGTTTAATTCCCACCCCAGTACATAAAATAACCTGATTTCTAAAAAAAAAAATTAAAATTAATTAATATTAATAAATAAAATTGTNACACACCCATTCCTTCCCAATAAATTCTCCATTAAACAAAAATGAAGTTCATTTCTCAGGGAACAGAATTTTCCCACATCAGCTGTTAGCCAGAAACAACCAAAGTTCCCCAGTTCAATCTGCTAAAATCAGGCTTGAAACCTGATATTCTGAGCATGAGACAGGAGCTGGAAAGGTGGAATGTTCCCTCACACCAGCTCTTTTTGGTGGGTGCTGTGTGGAGCCCATTAAGGGTGCATGGGAAACATCACACCCCTTCCATTTGGATGCCACAATAAAGACCTGGGAACATAAACTTAGCTCTGTTTTGGCTTAGGCTTCAGCTGGAAATGAAAGAGCTAAACCAGTTGTTAACCTCAGTAAGCTGGAGAGGAAAGAAAAAGGAAAAAAGAAAAAAAAATTAGAATCCTGTGTGATGCTATTGCAGGAACCAGGAAATCAGGAATCATTGGGTTTATGGAAATTCCCTTGATTCATTCCACATTTCCTCACTGGAGGAAGGATCAAGCAGCCACTGAAGGTGTGACCAGTCCAGCCCACAGCCCTGACAGCCTAGATGGAAATTTGGTGAGGAAAAATGTCCCAAGTACCTCCATCCTCCCAAAAAACACCAGGAAAAGCAGGTCTGAAGCCACACCAGCACCAGTTCTGCCCAAAATGTGATCCTCATACACATCCCTGTGGGACAGAGGAATTGCTTCTGACCCTTGGGAGCCCACAGGGTATTTGGTCATCAGGGACATGTCAGAAAGGCACTCTGTGATCACAGTAATCACTGTGGACAGATAATAATAATAATAATAATAATAATAATAATAATAATAATAATAATAATAATAATTTTCATCTTCAAAGCCCTTTTAAAGCATCTGCTGCCAGATCTCCCCAGCTGCTGGTTAAAGAAGACAATAATTTTAACCCTGCTGACACTCAGGGGTGGCACAGATTCCTGGGGGATGACATTCCATGCCATTCCAGTCAGGCCCAGGCCCAGGGCTGCCACTTCTCATTTCCAGTGCCAGCTTCCATGGAAACACGTGGTTCTTCCCATCACACCAAGAAAAAGTGCAGGGACCAACATTTTGTGCTCTTAGAGCTCCCTCATCCTCCATCCCAGTAGGAAACACTGCACTTGGGAAAGTGTCATGATTTTGAGGGAACAGAGGAGAATTCAAGAATGTATTTCTGGATTTTTAAAATGTGTTTTTTCTTTAAATTTGAATTAGGAATTGCAATATGCCAGGTTTTTTTTTCCCAGTCTGACCTAGGGCCCAGTTGGAATGCTGAACTGAAATTAGAAGCACAAATTACCCCTCATCTCCTCTTTACCTCTCAACCATGAGCACCTTCTGCTCATGGAGGGAAATTCCTAAATTAGAGTCACACCTGCCTGTGAACACATTTAAATTTCATTACAACAGCCCAAAGCAACCCTTTACATTTAATTAATAATTTAAGGTTTACAAACTCCTTTATTTGCCTATCTCAAAGCCAGATATTTATTTTTTAGGGGAACCAGAGCCACTGAAAATCTGGACAACCCCTCCACCTACAAGGAATGCAAGGATGTCTCTCAAGCATTCTGTGCCAATGTAAGGTCAACAAATTGCTGTGAGAACACACATTTGTGTACAGAAATGTCAATTTTAGTTCTAAACATTTTTTTTTTTTGGACCTGACTTTTAAACCTCTTGAATTCAGATGAAATGCCTCCTGGAAGCCAAATCCCCAACAGGTAGATTGCTCCCAACCATCACCTCCCCCAGTCCTGATGTGGCTCCACCACATCCCCTCAGAGTTTAATTCCCACCCCAGTACATAAAATAACCTGATTTCTAAAAAAAAAAATTAAAATTAATTAATATTAATAAATAAAATTGTTAAAATAACTGGGGTTCTGGAGACAGTCTGCTTTTGTAGAAGATTGTAGTTCCAAAGCCACAGCCCAGTAAGGACCTGAAATCCCAGGGGGGAAACTCTATTTAACCCCCAGTTCAACTTCTAATGAAAGGAAACATAGAAATGTAGCTATAATTCAAGATATCGTATGGAAGTCTGTTCAAAGTTTTTTCAAAAATATAAATTACAAGAGATTATTGATTTTTAAAAAGCTTACTTCAACAATCAGCTTTCTATCTCATTCTATTTCACTCTCTCTCGTTTATTCATTTCCTTATGTAAAAGAATTTAACCAAAGGAAACTAGCATTTTAATTCAATTTCTCCTATAAAATATATAATTTTATTTTGTCATAATGGCTGCTTTTATTTCCAGAGTCAGATTTTATTTAAATTTCAGTCCATTAGGAACAAAACTTGCCATTTTCTGATAAACAAAATCAGCAGGGAAGCCTCTTCAAACTAGGAATGTATTTTCTATCAACCTTTGTTCTAGCTGGTCTAAATGACAGGTATATTCCACTTTTCCTGCGTTTAGTTTTAAAGATTCTATGGGGAGAAGGGCGAATAAAGAGAGTGACATTTTTAACAACAAAACTAGCAATCAGAAAAGCAGCCCAATGACAGGCATGTGGAAGAAATGGGGGAAAAAAAATAAAAATAAAAAAAAATATCTAATCCATCGCTTCAGACCACCAAAGAGGACTAATATGAGTCATTAACAGAAAACCGTTAATTTTCCTCCCTGTGACTGTTGTTTGTAGAAGTGCTCAAACCTTTGAGGTTCAGTCATTTAACTGTTTCTTGGGAGGCTGGAAAAGAGACACCAAGGAATTCTTCAAAAGGAAAAGAAGGCAAAAAACTCTAAAAAAAATAAATGTAGATGTAGAGTTGGCTAAAAAAAAAAAAATACAGATTATTGCTTAAATCTGCTCTTAATTCAGCCAAAAATCCAATGGGGAGATGACAGCATTCCCAACAGAAAACAACATTTTGCCATTTTGTGTTTTGGTCATACCACCATGGCCAAAGTCAGCATTTTCCCAAAGTGTGGAAATTTAAATCCCTGCTGGAAATTTAAATCCCAATCCAGCTGCTGGTTTTCCCTCAGAATTCCCTTCCAGTTCAGGAAATCAGCAATTACCAGGTATTTTGGTGATAACTAAAATGCTTCTCCTGGGAAATATTAAAAATTATAGATTGATGAGCCTGTGGCCTCTAAACCAGTTTCCCTCAAGTTTTGGGTGAGGGGCATCACTCCACATTTTCCCTGTGGGAAGGGAGAAAGCAGCTGGATAAATCCACACCATACTCAGCACCTGGAGTGCTCCCAAAATCCCAGGTCTGACTGCGTGGGGGCTCCTTTGGTAGCTCCTGGAGCATTTTCTAAAATCTCTCATCTAGCACTGACCTTTCTGTTTGAAAAAGTCCAGATTCCTCTGAGCTTTGTTTTATTTGTTACTAATTCTGACGTGAGGATTCACAGGGTGTTCCAAAAGGGGAGTAAAACGAAGGAGTTACTGCAGCCCTAAGAGACTTAAAGGATTATTTCCTTGTAAAATACAAATGACAGTTTTCCTGTAATGTTTCTTCTCCATAATGCACATGTTAATCCGTAATTTCCTTTGCCAGATGCGGTGTAATCCTCCTCCTGCAGACACCACGGCACAACTGCTGTTGAGAAAACAGCAGCAAGAGGAGCTCATCCACTCTAAGATGGATAAAAACAGCTTCACCTACCAAATTTTTGGGTTCTCCTTGCAGCAGGCACCCAGCCTGATACAGAAAGATCCAGCTCTGCATTCAGAGCTCATTTCTCTATAAAAAATACCAAATTTGGTGCCTGATTTCAACCAAGCTCCTTCCTTAAGGTGTCACAGGAGTCACCCCAAAGGGTGTTTTGCAGCAAACCCTAAATCAATGTATAAAAATTTCCACAAATGGGTCACAACTCACTCATTTACCAGTTGCTTTTTTGTTAATTTTTAATGAATCCTCATGCAAAAAAGAAATTTTTAATCTTATGCAGGTTCAGTAAATTAGTTTAGAAACAACATCTTAAAAGTCTTTAAGTAGAAAAGCAAATCCAGCGTGTTAAGGAACAAATCTACCACACCCCACTAAGAAGTAAATAAAGGATCTGGATGGATTTGTAGAAAGGAGAGAGGAAAGGCTACAAAAACACACAAAACTCAATTTTCAATGCATTCTGGATTGTTTTCATTAAGCTTCTGTAGATAACTTGGTATTATTCCCTCAAAATTATCATTCCTCATCCACTGTGCTACATTGAGTTCCTCTCCTAGCTATGACAGGAGGAATAATTATCTTCCTCATTAGTTCTACCTACAGCATGAGTGCCAATTAATCTGGATACTGAGAGTGGAACCAGTTTGGGGGATTACAGAGCAGGAACCCCTCAAGCTATTTTGAAGCTGGCCTGGAGTTTCCCCACATCCTCACTGTATTCACCTTTTCCAAAGTACTGAGAAAGATTTAAATCGCACCTGCTTTTCCTAAATATTTCCAGAGTGACTCTGCAGTATCATTTCAAATTCTGTTTTCTCAGAATTCTGAGGAAGCTTCTTTCCCTCCCTCTACAAATTTGTGCTCGAGCTGATCAGCAAACACAGAGTGACCACAGAGCCAAGGACTGCAGAGTTCATTGAAGTCATCCAGGTGTTTGTACCCACTCAGGTAAGGAGTTAATGATGCAGAAACATAAATTACTCCATATTTCTGTGCCATCCAAGCGCCAAGTCCAGCAGTGCCTGTCCCATCTCTCCAACCACAACACCCCAAAAACCACGGAAAGGAACCCTGGCAGTATTTTGATGTATTCAGTCTTTAAAAGTCATTCCTGCTTGTCCCTCCCCAAAACCTCAGATTCCTCCTCACAGGTGAGGGAGAGACCAGAGAGACACTCAGATTTTAGATTTAATTAATTAAGGAATGCAAAATAGTTCAGGAATGTGGTACCAAACCTATACTCAGCATCTCCCTCTCTCCCAAATATGGGGCTGGCAGGACCCCACACACACCCTCAGATCTGGGGACAAAGTCAGGGAGAGCTGGACAGGGATTTGTTTCATTTCACACATCAAATAATCCAGTTTTGTGCTTACAGTTTACAGCTATCCAAGAGATCCTGGAGATCTCAATATCCCCACTCCATCTTCACAAAATATGCTCAAGCAACGCACACTACAAAATCCTCATCCCAAGTAATTAAAGTGTAAGAAGTAATGCGAAGACGCTGCATTGTCTAAAGCACAAAATTCCACAGTTCTCCAAGATTAATGTCCCATTCCTCTAACTTGGTTGTTCTTGGCTTAAGTATTCAACATAATGCTGCTCATTACAGGGAGCAGTGACATCTCTATCCAAGGGGGAAATACGGTTCAAGTCAGCTTTCGTGTTTAAATATTAGTAGTAAATTCAAATTCAATTTCACATGATCAGTGTATGTGACACTAACTACATCAAGGTAGACTTGGGGATTTCTCAGCTCCATATTGAAGAGAATTACATGACTGAAAACTAATTAGGGAAGCACATAAAGTGAATTTATTTAGTATTCTCTTGTATGTAGTTAACTTCAAGTAATGTATCAAATTTCCCACTGAAAAAAAAAAATGTGGCTACATAACACTGAACAAAACGCATCAGAAATCAGATCTAGCAAATTATCCTTATTTTTCTCCTCTTTTAAAACTGAAAATGTTTAAGCTGTAATGAAAAAATGATAATGGTAGGGATTTTTCCTCTGGAGAAGAGGAGTGAGTCTCACACGGGGAATTAAGAACAGCTGCCACAGAAGAAGAAAGAGCAGTCAAATGTTATTTGTCTCTCTGACCAAACAGCACCTGAATTTTGCTTCCTGAGGCTCCGGGGTGCATTTCTGGCAGCAGTGCCCTGCCCAGAGCCCGGCAGCTGCTGCACGAGTGGGGCTGTGGCACTGGCACCCACGGGGAGCAGCCAAAAACCACCTCTAAATCTTCTCTCTCATCAGTCACACACTTCCCTGCTGGTTATGAAAATACTTTAGGATGAACCCAGCTCCTCCAGCTTCTCCTTCTCCCATCCATGCTGTGCTGTCACACTTGGACTCACCCTCTCCCCTCCATCATCATCTCCCTCTCCATCTCCCCTCCCTCTCCATCTCNTCTCCATCTCTCCCTCTCCTCTCCATCTCTCCCTCTCCTCTCCATCTCTCCCTCTCCTCTCCATCTCTCCCTCTCCTCTCCATCTCTCCCTCTCCTCTCCATCTCTCCCTCTCCTCTCCATCTCTCCCTCTCCTCTCCATCTCTCCCTCTCCTCTCCATCTCTCCCTCTCCTCTCCATCTCTCCCTCTCCTCTCCATCTCTCCCTCTCCTCTCCATCTCCATCTTCATCTCCTCTCCATCTCCCTCTCCCTCCACCCACCAAGGTCTCTCCCCAGCCAGGCTGAGCCCAGCCCCGCCTGCAGCCTGGGTGGCACTGGTGACAACTCTCTACCTCCAAGCACCCCATAAATGTTTTATCACGCCTTTGCTGTGTGTTATAAATGATAAATAATGACAATAGACGTCTCACCAAGTATTTATCTCCTATTGTCGGGCTTGGAGCAGAGCATTAAGTCTAAGTGCTGGTGAGGCTGGGTATTAACAAAGCCATTTGAGATAAGTGGAGCAGCCTTGGCGGGTCACTGACACTTTGACAAGCTCTCCATAGGCACTTTTCCCTGTAATGTTTTTGCTCTTTTGTTTTTACCACCCGACTGAAGTAATTGCAATTCTAAGAACAATAATAAAATATGCTATTAATTGGGAATAAACAAATAAAGCTGACTCTCCTGAAGGCACTGAAATAAGAGGGCGATGTGGCTGCAGTGGCAAAGGGATGCATTCCTTTCACTGCCTGCAGTGCTGTCCTAAAAAACAGAACAAATAACAATATTACAGAGTCATATGATGAATTCTTGATGACTGATTGGTGATTAAGTTCAAAGAGGCCTTAAGGATCACATCCAAAAAAGCCTTTGCACTGGTTCCAGTAGGAACCAGTAGAAGGAAGGTAGTTCCTTCAGTTTTGGCCTGGGTTTGTGGTTCTCTCCCAAGGCAAAGCTCTTTTTGACCATAATATATCAAAATAATAATAATATCCCCAAATAATGATATTATCTCACATAGAAGCTTCACTGAGCCCTGCTTATTGACACATTCCAGTGACTTTTGTGGCTAAAAGCTGCCTCTCATTTCCCATGTTCCCATTTATCACCCTGTGCACAGGGACACGAGAAATGGAATATTGAACTCATCTTTGGGTGGGAAGCCTCTAACACTCCACTGCCTCAAGACAACCTTGTCCCAAATTTGAGCTCTGCTTTTATACTCAGGTTCAGGCACCAGCCCAGGTCAGCTTTAAAACAAGGGAGGAAAAGGGATCTCCTCACATTGGAACCAGAGCTGGAGGAGGAGAGGGAAGCTCCAGGGCTCTCCCAACTCTGAGGGCAGCTCCAGTGCAGCCTCCAAACACCACAAGTCAGCTCAGGCAAATCCTGTCCCAGGGGATAATCTATTTCTGGCTTGGGCATCCTCAAGGAAGGCTAAAGTGATGAGTACACAGATTTTTGAGGATGCAGTTTTAAGCTGTGTTGACTGTGGGGAGGGGGGACCTTCCTCTGGCATCGGGAGAGGGATTTGCCCACAGTTGGGAAGTCAAACTCTGCTCCTGCCAGCCCAGGATTGCCCTTCAGGGCCTTTGTGTCCTTGAAGCTGGGCTCCCTTAGGTAGTAACAGAAGGCTGAAGTTTGTAAAAATAAAAATAAAAAGGAAGAACTTTCCAGCTTTTTCTTTACATGAATTTTTGGTAAATGGATTGCCGCTAAATGCCCAGGATTTTCCAGAATGGGACCCTATGTCCATCTTTTTGTACAAGGGGCAGTGATACAACTGTAATACTCAATAAAAACAGCAAAATTTAAAGTTAAATAGAGAAACTGATGGCCAAAATTAAACAGGGAACAAAACAGGGAACTCTGATTATAAAACCAAAACAAACCCCAGATTTTAATACAAACATTTAGCAAATCTCTCAAAGAGAGCTCAACAGCCAATTGCTTATCTGGTATCTTAAATGTATAAGTTTGTGCATTATATAAACATAAACTCAAAAGGGCCTCATTTTCTTTCTAGCACTGGAAATGTGCAGGAGGGGTTTTTTTCTCTCCCTCACAAATTAATTTTCCTGGGGTTAATAGATGTGAAATAATATTCAACCAAATTTTTTCTTAAGGCAAGCAGAATATTTGGCAAGGATTTGGGGGGGCGTTTTTTGGTTGTTTGGGGTTTTTTTCCTTTACATTCATGGGCTGTGTCTTAGATATGAAAGAGAAGCACAAATTTTCTACCATGGACAACAATTTTGGGATATGATGGGATCATTTGGGTGTCAGTGCAGGGCCAGGATTTGGAATTCCATGATCATTGTGGGTTTCTTCCAGTTTAGGATATTCCATGATTTTCTGCTTTTATTTTTTTTTTAAAAAAAGGTCAAAATCTAAAAATTTCAGGCTCCCAAAGCCTCCAGGGTGTGGATGTCACCCACTAGTGATGGTTCCATGTACAAGGTGTCAGAAGAAGGGAAAGGAAGGGAAGTATCCTGTAATCTACACCTTCCCAAGCCCAAGCTCTGCTGAGAAGGCACTTTTTCCTTCTGCAAAAGCAGTTTAAATTAAAAAGAATTGCTTCAAAAGGTCTTGATGAAGATGTCTTGAATGCCACCTGATTGAGCATTGAAATTTTTGCTAGAAATAACAAATTTAGGATAAAAGACTGTTCACAGCTTCAAAACTGTCCCTTCCACATGAGCACAGATAGAGAGGGGATGATGTTGGCCCCTATTATTCATAGCAAACACTAACAAAAATAAATAATCACAACCAATCCCAAATATCAGAACTCATTTCTAATTATTACAGTAGATTTTAGATGGAATATTCACCCAGCTCAAGTACTGGGTGAAAATATAGAAATGTTTTTACATAATATTTCATCCAGTAATTCTCCCCCCTGCCTAAACTCTTGAGATAAGGAACAAAAGGCTGGAAAACTGGATCTGTGTAAAGCTGATGCTGAGTGAGCTGGGTGACCCCAAAGGGAAGGATCAGCACTGATAAGTTTGTACATAGATGGGTGGTAGCTGCAAAGAATTTGCTCCATGTGTCCACTTCAAAAAGGATAAATAGGAACAGGCTGGAGCTGCTGAGGAGGGGATTTTGATGAGACATTAATAACAACAAAAAAAAAAGAGCCTATAGAGATTGTGGGAACTCCATCAGGGAGATGGAAAGAGCCAGCTAGACAAGGATCTGTCACGAAGGATTTGGGCACAGCTGATCCTGCCTCCAAGCCCTATTTCCTACAATAACTGTGCTCTTTGCTTGCACTGTTAATTCAGACTTGTTCTTCCCATGGGAGATTATTTTCCATTTTTACTTCACCTGTAAATGAAACACACTCAATACTCCTATTTTTCATTTTCCTGAAACTTTAGAATCCAGAATTCAATGTGTGTTTTGAAACAAGGATGGCCTTCAGGACAGCAAAATTGTGGTTTCCCTTTATGTCTATTTCTGTTTAACAAATGGCACACATTAAAGTAAACATTTATCAACATGACACACGAGTGACAAATTAAAAACTGGAATGAAAACTAAACAGAATGAGTAAATTACACTAAAATACTAAACCAAACTGGCACCAGGCATCTCAATGCCTGAAGAGTAAACTTTGCCTCCTGTGATATTTCAGATGATGCTGGGAGGAAAAATAATTCTAAAAAAAAAATCTCCTGTCCTGATTTAAACCAAGGATTAAAATGAAGATGAGAAGATGCAGATGAAGTCGTTTTGGTCAAAGAACAAACAGCTCAGAATTCTCACAGAGATTAAATGTGGATTTATCTCCAGGATCTGTTGCTTTTGATCAGAGCAGTTTTGGAAGGAAGAGACAAGAGGAACTACAATGCAAACTGAAAACTACCCAGGAAATTTTCCTGAGTTCTGAAATAGTTTGAATGACGTTCTCGGGGCATTTCCACAAATAGAAATGCCCAGTGCTCAAGTACAGCAAGGAAAGCAAATATCCCTGCTGCAGCAAAATCCAAAATTGGCCTGGAGCTTTCAAAGCCTCCCCTCATCACTTCTCTAACCTTGTCCCTCCTGCCCGTGCGAGTTCTGTGTTCCTGCAAGGCACCCAAAATTTTGGCACCAGGAGGAATTAGTGGCACTCCAGTTAATGGTATTTTCTCTTATTTGCCCAACACATTCCATTTTTCAGTCAGTGCTCAACATTGTTTCCTTCTTAGTCTTCCCCACCCATTCTTAATATTTTAAAAAATTTTGAGATTTTTTTCAATACAGGCCTCTATATTGAGATTTTTCTCTCTTATTTCTATTCACACATCCCCCACATAATCCATCTCCTTTCCACCTTCCCCAAACCAGCTTCCTACTGCAAACACTCCAATCTACTGGAATTTTTATCAAGAAATTGAAGTAATTTCATCTGTGTTTTGTAACATGCTCAACAACAAAAGTTACAAGTTAGAACTGATTAATTAAATCAAAATCTGATGGATAAATAGAAAGATGTCTTAAATTTAGGGTTTTAATCCCTTTTTTTATTCCCCATTTGTTTCAGGAACTGCTTCTTGGAGCCCACTACCCATGAGATGCAAAATTCTATCAATTAAGGTGAAGTGTAGAAATTTAAATTTAGAAAAAGTTGAGCTGCTAATTTGGTCTCTAATCACCTAACACAAAAATCCCAGTGTTTTGTAATGACATCATCCATAACCATAAGGCAGAATGGGATGCCATCTGCTTTGCACCGTTTCCCTTTGTCTTATTAATCAGAACTTATTTCTGTATCTCACTTTTCCTACTCTGTGCAGATAATTCAGTGCATGGAGCCCCTTCTTTTATAAATTCAGGATTTATCTGACCCTCAGGTCTTCACAATTTTATCAAATCACCAATAAAGTCAGCATGAAATTAGCTCTCCTTACTTGTTGCATTATTTTAGATGTGTGATTAAGTGGTAAATAATTCCTGCAGTCCACAAAAAAAAAAAAAAAAAAAAAAAAAATCAGTTTTGGTCTAATGATACTTCAGCCATAAAATTAAAAACAAAAATTTGTTAAAAATTCATTTTCTTCCTCAAAAATTTTAAGAATCAAAATGATTCTCATGATCAAAATTAGTTTAATATTTGTGTACAGAAGTTATTTCACCATTCACTGTTAGTGCTGCTTTGCTTCAACCTTCCAGTACAACAAATACTCCAGATCCTGAATGGTTCTAGGAGGAAAAACACCTCATTTTAGGTGTTTTTAGGCTATTTGGGGTGATCTTTTCCATCAGGTGCTGTCAGAACCCTCTTGGTGCCCAAACCCCTCACAGAGCACCTGTAGGGACTCAATCCTTTCTAGGAGACGGGGGCTGTGTGTTACCATGAATAAAATACTCAATATCATTTAGTTTCTAAACTAAACTGCTCTTACAGCTTGAGAAATAAACTTATTTATTGGACATTTATTTCTGTGGAATGTATCCCCACCCTCAAACAGGAACATCCCTCCAGCACAAACTCTCGGGGGTACAAACTCTGCCCTCGTCTCCTTTGGGAATTACCGAGCACATTGAAGCACCTCCCCAGAAAAAAACAATAATTTGAAATAATCTGCAGGCTGCAGAATGTGCTTCTCCAGCATAAAGCAGCTGGTTTGCAGTTCATTGGAAGCTCCTTTTCCTCCTATGGATTTGTGGATAACTTTTTACATCCTGTTTAGAGCCAGCAGTGAATTGGCATCTCCAAAGTCACCCTTTGAACACTTTGTCGTGGCTTTGTCGACTTCAGCCCCTCTCTCCTGGAAGTTTCCTACCTGGAATGTTTTCATTAAACTTGGGGGGTTGTTTTTCAGTTTACCTTTTTAACTATTTTTTACCTATTTACCTATTTAACTATTGTGCTATGCCCTTTACAGGCTGCTCAGCTTTCTGTGCTGACCGAGCTGTGAATTCCTGGAGTTTCATCAGTTCAGGCCTCCCCTCTCTATTTAGGGATAAATAGGGATATCCCTCTATTTAGGGATAAATAATGCAGAGGATCAAAATAATTTGGGTTGGAAGGGACCTTAATGCCCATCTAGTTCCATCTCTCCCTTAGTGCAGGGCTGTCCCCACCTATCCTCTCCCCCATGTAATTTATATTAATTAATTGGGGTGGGGATTAATCCCAGGCTGGGAGTTTCACTGAGAGCAGCACAAGCACAGCCTCCTGCCACAAAAATCCCCTGTTTGACTCTGGTAGAGGTAGAATTGACCTGAAATTTTCAACAAATTCCAGACAGCCTTTGCAAAAGTGCAGGTTTTAAACCAGGCTTTACCATGGAATACCTTGGAATGTGAAATTCCCCCAATGGCCTGGCAGGGCAGCTGGGATGCTCGGCCACAGGGGGAGATGCTGAGGAGCAGGACCAACCTGGAACCAGCAGAAATTCCCTGAGCATCCCCAATCCAAATCCTGCTGCCCCAGGCCAGAAAAGCAGGGTGGATAAATTCTTCCTCCTCCAGAAAGTTCAGAGTGATTTTCTCTTGGGTTTGTAGCATCATCCCCTTCCCCACCAATTCCTCAGGGCTTCCTGATGGAGCACAAACTCACCCTTGAAGCTCTGAAAACCAGTCCATTCTTCCAAAATAATCTGGATTTTCTACAAATCACCATTCCCTTTCCTTATTCATCACTCCCCCAGTTCTTGTGTGATCTGCAAGCATTAAAAGGGGTTTTTTTTCCAGGTCATTACTCATTCCATGGAAACGCGTCAGGCCATGCCTGGATCTCCATGAGATGTTGCTGAAAACATCCCCATTACTTTTTGCAATTAGTTTACCACTTTTAAATCTGCTTAATAGGGGCCACAGTCGTTTTTTATGTCCTAATTTCTTGTATTAAAATGTCATGTAGCACTAAGTCAAGGATAGGATTTCCAGTACATTATGGCAGCTCCAGAAGTTTTATCAATTTCTTCAGCTCAGATCTTTGCTCCCAAAGCCTGAAATCTTGGAGCCAAGCTGGTTGTCAAACTTTCCCTTAATTCTCTAATTTTATCTAAATTAATTCTATCTAAATTAATATCTGTAATTTTTACCATGACCAGTGCCAACACCTATCCTTTTAGGAAAGCAGTTCAGCCAGTGTCTTAAACACAAATAAAATGAGGGATTACAAACTAGAAAAAGTTAAGATTCATCAAAATAAGTCATATTTATTAAAACAGGCCATATTTATCCAAATTCAGATGTGGGGGAAACTGCTGATTTGACTTTTTTTTCTTTTTTCATTTGGCTTGGTTGGGGTGTTGTGGTTTTTTTAAAATACACTCCCCTGACAGAAACTACTCCCTTTTGGGAAATGATCCTTCCCCCAAGAAAATAATTTAAGCTCTTTTCTTACAACAAAACCATTATCTGTCCATTTTTAGAAAGGATGTCTTCAATTCAATAAGTATTTCTGACTTAAAGAGTAGAAGGTCTCTTCCAGGCAGATTTTTTTTTAATTCAATCAGACAATTAAAGGTGAGATTTCTCCCTTCTAGGATTCTCTGAAGGGTTTGGGTGTTTAATTCATTTCAACAACTCTCTGACTAGCAGGAAAAGTCTTTTTTTTTGTGATTTATTGGCTTGTCTGGCAGTAGATCTCCCAATAAAGGAGCGGGGAACCTCCACCAGGCAGGTTCTCCTAACCACAGCTTCCTAATTTTTAATTCTTTGTATTAATAATTACATATTAAACCTGCCCAGGACTCAGAAGAGGCTTTAACCAGAGATGCTGCAAGACTGGTGATGGTGAATATTCCCTGTGGAATTGGATGATTCCATGGCAGTTCCCATTTTAACTGTGGAACAGTTAAAATTCCCATTTTCCTGTGTATTTAAAGGGCTTTGTTTGAATTAATGACCTCTGGCTGCCAGTCTTGGAGAGCTGCACATCATTTTTTTGGTGGTGGTGCAAGATTTACAGGAATTCTTACATATTTTTATGGATATTAAATATATATATGTGTGTGTATGCAAATATAACAGTTTCCATAGTTATTCTGGTTTTCCCTTATTTTTCTACGAGTGTATTTTTCTCAATTAAGGAAAAAAAAACCTGTAACTAAGACAAGTAAATATTTTCACCCAAAATCTCCATGTCTGATACATATTTCCAAGAGGCAGCAGGTGTCCCCAGCCATTCCAGTTCAGAATTCCAGAATTCCATCCACCCTGCTCAATATTTGAGTGTTGCTCCTGGACCTGAGTCAGTTCTCCCTCCTTGCTCAGCCAGGGATGGACCATTAGACTTGCAGCAATTAGATTTGACTTTAAATCAGCAAAATGGAGATTTCCCCCAATCCCATTTACAACGTTCTTGGAGAAAATAGGAACAATTTCCAATCTCAGCCTCCCTTCTGCTCCATTGTTATACAAAATGGGCACCAAAAGCTACACATAACTATAAAATGATTATGATTTATCTGGGTATTTTGTTCCTTTAATCTATTAGCCCAATTGTCCTAATTTAACTAAGTAATTCTGTTAATTTAACTTTGGGGTTAATCTTGCTTTAAGAACACTTTTTGCTGAACAGGAAGACTGTGCTCAGCTGGTGCATTTTCTTTTTTAGACCTGAATGTAACCTTTTTTATAAAAAAAACCTAAAAAACAACAAAAGTTTCTAGTATATCATGTGATCAATAGATACAAGTACTTTCATTTTTTAAATTAGTCTAAGGCTATTTTCCTTTTACTGTTGTATAAACAGGGAATTGAAGGGTAAAATAGTTAAAACTTAATGCTATAGTGCTAATGTGGCTTTTAAATCACGTCAGCAGCAATCACTGCATTATAATTAACAATTTATTGAACCAGCAATAAAATGAACATCACATTACTTCTTAAAGCAGCAGAATAAAATGGCTAATAAATAGCATAAGCCAGACAAATTGCAGAGTAATAGAAATTTTCTTAAGATTTATAGTGTGCAGAAAGATGGATGTGCTATTAGTGGGAGCTCCAATACTTGACAAAATTCTTTTTGCAAAGACATAGTTACCAGGCATGTCAGAGTTCACAAGTCTAAGTGGTTTATCCAAATTTCAGCTCGCTGCCATTACAGTGGGAAACGCTCATTACCAGGCTTTGTAACTGCAAGCAACGCGCGCATTTGCCAACATTCAAACTGCTACTGCCAAAAAGATACTCAAATATTTTATAAACTGTCAAATAACAAGTCTGCTCGCTTAATCTGAGTCTATTTTCTACTTTGCAGGCGGGAAAACCTCCCAGGCCTGATCCTGGGGTCTCCACTCGGGCAAAACTTCCCTCGGACTTGGCGTTCCCAACTTTCCCTGGGTTTTTCCCCCATGGAAAGGGCTGGGTTGGGCCTGGAGAGAGGGGGGAGTCATTAGGGAGGAAAGAGGGATTGAGTGGAGCTGGAAGCTCCATCAAATCCCCCTCTCTCCCGGGGCTGGGGTTAGGGGAGAGGAATCGGCGCTGCGCTCCCGGCGTTCCTGCTGTTCCCTGTGTTGTGATTCCTCATGTCAGGAGCGTCTCTCTTCTGTTCTGGTTTCAGCATAACAGATGCAGCTTTACACAGAGTGTCACAACACGGAGCATCAACTGGAAGGAGTCTGAAAAAGCCTTTTTTTTATTCTTTTTCCCAATTTTCTTTGGGGGAAAAAAAAAAAAAAGAGACGGAAAACCCCATCCTGCTTTTCATTGGGAAGCGAGGGGAGGGAGTTGCTGTGCATGTCGGAGTCCAGGATATCCCTCTGGCAGCCCAGGAGGGTTTAGAGACTGTACAGGAGGGTTTGGACACTGTACAGGAGGGTTTGGACACTGTACAGGGGTCAGAGCCTCACACAGAGCCCAGGAGGACACTGATTCTGACTCGTGTCCATAGCAGTGAATACTCACATGCAAGAAGAATCACAAACCCTAAGAATTTAAAAATAAATAGTAGCTAGTCTGTTATAAAATATAAATATAGAAATTAAAATTCTTAGTATATAGGGCTGAAGAAACAAGATAGAAGAATTAGAGAGTGGCCCCTGGCCTTCTTGTTCTTACTCTCGCCCCCCATCTTTTCCTTACTTAGACTTTAAAGATTAGTTTAGAATAGAATCGACATGTTAGTGTAAGTAGTAGGTATTAGCAAAATTTTGTAAATAAAAAATACATCTTAGACAGTAGTTAAGTCAGAAATACTGTACTTAAAGTGCGGGAATCTCTGATCCACCCAGTCCTGCCACGTGCCCTGCTCTGCTAAAGATACCTCACAAAGCAGAAAAAAAACTAAAATAAAGTACCTTGCCAGCGAGACCTGGCAGAGCAAAGAAAGAACTAAAATAATAAAAAATAAACAACCTTAGAAACACAGACTAGCAGACTCAACTTGTCGTCTCTGCCTTCAGTGTAAAACACTTAAGGCAAAAGAAAAAACATAAAACCTGATTACCTTAGAAAACAGCAACCCCAAAAAGAATCTCAAAAAAAAGCAACCCTAGGAGTGAAGAGCTTCCTTCAGCCACTGTGAGGAAAGGGCTTCCACTCTTATTTTAAATTGAGAGATGTCCAGCAACCACCTCGTGTTCAAATTTCAGATCTATCTGACTGGAATCTGGTTAATCCCAGCAGTAATTAGCTGTTAGACAAAGGGGGCTGATGAGAACATGCACGTCTTTAATAAT
>VXBR01012076.1:70950-85363 GCA_013400215.1 Cisticola juncidis | reverse complement strand
AAAAAAAAAAAAAAAAAAAGTTAATTTCCTAATGATTGTGCTTTTCCAGCAGGGAATCCTACTGGGAACATCTTCAGCCTCTTCTCTGGGACACCATAGGGGGAAGTCAAACACACAAGGAAGGGAATTCCTGGATTTCCATCACCCTACAGTCATGGATGGGGTTCCAGCTCCATGAGGGGTTGGGAACAGGGGGATTTTAGGGTTCCTTCCAACCCAAGCCACTCTGTGGTGCTCATGGATTTTGGATACACTGAAATATTAACATTAACATTAATTATAATAACGATAATGATAATGATAATGATAATGATAATAATAATAATAATAATAATAGCTGGAGCCACCCAGCTCCCTGATGGAATGGGTGAGCACCAGCCTGGCTGCACTGGAGTCATTATTGACAGTCTGAGTTGGGGAGTTTGGTCTCCACAGACCAAGCAGGATTTCCCTGAGCTGAATTCAACAGAACGAGGTATTTTTCCTTTAATAATTAACTGCTCCAAAGGGAACCCCCAAAGAAACAGCAATTGCCTCCTTAGGACCTGTAAACTCATCCCTGCCCCTCATTTCCGGCAGGATGTCACGATTCCTGCTCATCCCACACCCACAGCCTGGCTCTGAAGTTTGGAGCACTTTGTTTGAACAGCAACACCCACAACTCTGACATGAAGATCAGGAAAAACCCAAGAGAGAACAGAAAAATTGCAAAGATGCAGATCCAGCCTCAGGTACCAGCAGGACTAAAGAGCACTAAACTGATTCCAGACCTGCTGGGGTTTAATCCCCTGGACAAAAGGCCACAGCACAGAATTCAAAAAGATGTATTAATATTCCTCATTTCTGCAGAGGGATGGGCTATGGGTGTTATTCAAAAGAGGAGAGGGTGTTGCCAACACCAGCTGAAAATTCACATTTTGCAGAGGGCTGAAAACCAGACAAGAAGAAAGAGGCAAAACCCCCTGGGCAGCCCCCAGGAACAAACCAGAGCCATAGGGATGGGGTTTTCCCAAACATTATTCCAGATGTTATTCATGGATGGCAACAGAGTTTTTGCAGAAAAATACAAATATTTCGTATCAGCTAAGAGAGCTACCAAGGCATCCAATAAAAACTAAAAAAAATCTTGATTAAGAAAATACTTAAGCTGAATTCCTTCCCTTTGTTGATATCTAAAGCATTTGTGATCAAGGTAGAATTTCTGAAACAACAAAACTGGGAATAATAATGGTATAATGAATTTAAAATATTGCAGAAGAAAGTCTTGTCTTTTATTTCAAGGTCCTCCTTCTCTTATGCCGCCCTCCTAATATTTTGAGGGTTTTAAAACTGCTCTGATTAAAAACTACTGAGAAGCTCACACAACATGTACAATCCACCCTTTCCTATTCCTTCTGAAAAAATCTCTAAACTTCAGATAAATGTCCAACTGGAATTAAGGAAATTAAAAAATACAACATAAACCATTTTAAAATATCCATAATTGGATCATATGAACTCAGTGTCTGTTTTTCATCATGCTGAAGAAATATCTGGGTGGACCAAAGTGATTTTTTCTGTAGAGGTCTTAAAAAGAACAAACCCCCAAAGCCAAGTCTGGTGCAGCTTTGCTGAACGTGGGAACATTCAGGAGAGCTGAGTTAGCTGGAAATTCACTCATATGAGATTAAATCTCTCAAATTCAGGTGTTGCCTCCCTTTAACTGCACCAAACACAGCAAAAATTCAAGGTACCTCACCATGGGAAATGGAGATCAGCATGGAAATTAATTCCTTCCATCAGCTGGACCACACCAAATTCTGTACTTCTGCAAGTTTTAGTGAACTATTCAACAGCTCAGCCTTCTCTGAGACTGAAAATATTTTAGAGACATCATTTTTATATGTATTAAACACAGAGATTTATTTTTTTGGAGACAAATGGATGAAGAAAAACTGGTAACATATGAAATGTAAATAATTGACACAGAAAACTCCTAAGTCTCATATTGATCCCTGGACATTCCCACCACTGTTCCAGCACTGCCTGTGCTGGTGGAACCCAACTAAATCCAAAGGGAGTGACCAGTTCATGCCTTAAATTTGGGGAGAAACACAAAGAAAAAAAATGAAAAAATAAACATACAAAATATTAAAAAAAAAAAAGAAAAAAAGAAAAAACAAGAAAAAGTGGGGTAAAAGAAAAATAAATTAAAAAATCAATGAGACACCAACCATCAGAATTCTTCCAGGAGAGGCCAACAATGATTTCCCAAAATTATTTCCTCAGCAGAAAAATCTCCACCCTTTGGGTGAAGGAAAAGATGAGAAATAAATCACAGAAAATGCTGAGTTGGAAGGGACCCCTCAGGATGATTGAGGCAAATCCAGTCAAACACCAGTGCAACCCTTCTGCAGCTGTATAGAAAGGGAAAAATATCTGTATTTGTCTAAGAACTCATGGAAAAATATATGGATAACTGGATCTGACTCCATTACTACCTGGAGAATTTCTTTAACATCCATTAGTTGGCAAACCAGAGGGCAACAGGAATTAAGGGGTGCCCAGGAACATCCCAAGCCTGTTAAACAACAGGAAAAATTCCATCTTTAAAAGAGAATTAGAAATACTTGGGTATTGTATATATAAATGGGTAATCTCTGTTTATTTGGGATTTTCGTGGGATTTTTTTGGTTTGGGCTTATTTTTTCTGTTTGTTGGGGGGGTTGGACTTTTTGGGTTTGTGTTTTTTGTGTGTGTGTGTGGTTTTTGTTTGGGGTGGGTTTTTTTGTTGGTTTTTTTTTGTTTTTTTTTTTTTTTTGTGTATGTGTTTTTCGGGGGTTTTTTTTGAGTTTTCTTTGTAGAATAACTTTCATGTGAAAAAAAAGCTTTTATGCAGCCTAACAATGTACACATATTTTGGAGGCAAGAAAAGGCCGCAGTAAATCACTACATTTTAGATGATGGCTTAAAGGAATTAAGTAAAACATGAATTTATAACAAAGAACTTTGTTACCCTGGACCATGTTCCATAAAACTCTCACAAACTGGTCAAACCAACACTTCAAGTGTCACAAGTTCTTTCTGACACCACCAAAGTTTTTACAGCTGTGGCCCTCAGTGGCCAAGCCCATGCCCAGAGCTGTGCCTTGGCCATCATCTGTTTATTTTTTGGGCCACTGCAGTTGGTCACAGGGGAGTAAAAACAAAGGAAATGCAGAGGTTTTGTGTCTGGCTGTCACATTGACTTAATGGCACTAAAAAAAAAAATCACTCTTGGAAGCAGAAGAGATGCACTGAGCACTGCCCTCCCTTCCTGAGAGGGATTTTACTCCACTCTAAATCCCCAACTTTTTGTCACTGGTGTGAAAACCAGAAAGAGCTGGGTATTTCCCAACCCAAACCATTTTGTGAAGAATGTAAAGAATTTGTGTTGGTTCTGAGCCCCAGTTCTGGCCCAGGAAGGCCAAACTGCAAAATCTCATGCAGAATTCCCACCCCAAAGGTTTCTTGTTGGAAAAAAACATGGATAAAGTCCCTGGGGGAACACACCCACCCCACCAGAACACCAAATTGTTTTTTCCACTGGACACACACAGATATGACATAAAAGGAAAAATTAAAACTTGCCCTGGATTGAAAATATCAGTCCTTATATCAATTTAAACAATTGGACAATAACATCAGAATCATGAAATGTTTGCTTTCCCTAGGATTTCACAGGGAACTGACTTGCAAGGCTCAGGGATATTTCATTGGGGAGTTTCAGTTCAGAGAGATACAGCAGGGAAGGGTTCTGGGCAGCAGAGAGGAACACAACACAGAAATAAAGAGTTCAGCAAAGTCATTCAAAGTAAAAATATCCAGAATTCAGAAGTGAAAAAAGGAACAGCAAACACCCAAAACTGTTCAGCACAGCAGGTGGGGAACATCTTTAAAATTCCAGGGAATAAAACACAAGGAAGCATAAAAAAACACCAAAACCCCAATATTATTTATTATTATTAATTAACATTATAATATTATTATTACCCCCCAATAATTTATTATTTATGCCCCAAATTTCACCTACCTCTGTGAGTACATCAAGGAGGACACATCCTCATATCCACCAGCACCAGCAAAGCAATCCCACACCTCAATCCAGGCAAAAAAACTCTGGGAAAAGGGACTCCCCTAAAAGCAGTGGCTCTGATTCCTCCCCAGTGAGCTCAGCAGGTGAAACCAGTACAGCTCCCAGTGGGGTGTGGGAGGGGAGGTGCCTCCCCATGGCCTGAGTAGAGGATGAAATTGGGGATAAATGACATAAACAGCAACAGATGAGGGCTCAGAAGCCCACCACATTTCAGGAATCTTTGTCAGTGATATTCATGATAAAGTCAGAAGTTCTCACCCTTATCAAAGAATCCAGGCCAGTGGCTGCATCTTGGATCCAGGATTTGCATTTATTTTATTTTAATTTTCTGTCTGCACTGCTTTCTTTTACTGGACACATTACCTGGGAGAGGTGACATTTTTGTAAAGGAAGGAAGCATAAGCTCCTGGATTTGGAAATTCTGTTTATATCACACTGAAATGTCCCAGTTTCCTCAGCTGGACAGAGCAGGGGAGCACGAGCAGCAGTTTAGGGAGATTTTCTGGACCACAGGTTGGGATACAGGGGTGCACATTCCAGCTGGGATCCAGCACGGGGCTGCTCTGGGAATTTTGGAGATCATGGAGTGGTTTGGGTTGGGAGGGACCTCAGAGCCCACCCAGTGCCACCCCTGCCATGGGCAGGGACACCTCCCACTGTGCCAGGGATGCCTTGGGAAGGCTGAGCTGGAACAGAGACTGGGCAGAGCTGGAGAATAAAGCAGAGATTTATTGAAAGGACTTTAGGATACACCTTGGGCAGGACAAGAGCCTGGACAGGGCTGCACCCAGGGGGGACCCAAAATGGTCACAAAATGGTCAAAAAATGGACAAACGGTCACCAGGTCTCACACTTTTTTAAGTTCTGTTACATTTGCATATTGGGGTTTAATTGTCAATCTGCAGCTTCAGGTTGTGAGGTCCCATCCTTCTTGTTCCTCCTTCAGCCACCCCTGTTTGTGCCTTTGCCCTGCACACTTGTCCCATTGTCCTTGGTGTGCAGCAGGGACAGGATTTGTTTTGTGTCCCTGCTGTGCAGAGCTGAGTGACCCTGAGGGTGAGCTCAGAGCTGCACCCTGGGCGCAGCAGAATCAGAAATACAGGAGAGATAAAACTGAAAGGCATCACCAGGGTGCTCCAAGTCCTGTCCAGCCTGGCCTTGGGCACTTCCAGGGATCCAGGGGCAGCCACAGCTGCTCTGGGAATCCCAGCCCAGCCAGGAATTCCCAATTCCCAATCTCCCACCCAGCCCTGCCCTCTGGCACTGGGAGCCATTCCCTGTGTCCTGTCCCTCCAGCCCTTGTCCCCAGTCCCTCTCCAGCTCTCCTGGAGCCCCTTCAGGCCCTGGCAGGGCTTTGAGCTTTCCCTGGATCTTTCCCTTCTCCAGGGGAACATTCCCAGCTCTCCCAGCCCAGCTCCAGAGGGGCTCCAGCCCTGCAGCAGCTCCGTGGCTCCTCTGGATTTGCTCCAGCAGCTCCACTAAACCAAAGGTGAACAGGAAGGACAAAAAAAAAAACCCTGAGTGAGCTGCCACTGAATAAAACTGAAATTCCACAGATTTCAGTGGACACTGGGCTGGAAAATGCAGCTCTTTGTGTCCAGGCCCAGCTTGGCTGAGTCCAGAGAGGCTCCAGGCTCTGCTCCTCTCCCAGCATCCGACAGGTCCATCCATCCTGGGATGCACCTGGGACACGCTGACGCTTCAGGAGGGCGTCCCTGAACATTCTAATTCTGTTAAGACCAAAATAATGATAAACAGGGATAATAGTCACAAAAAAATTCACCCTCCCAAAAGGGTCCTAGAAATCCTAATTTACCGGCTGGTAGCTGGGAAAACAGAAATACAGTAACTTAATAATCTGAGCATAGCAGTTTTCGGTGAGGAAAATTAACTAATTCATTATCACTTCTAATTTGCTGAGGCATAGCTGCCATATTTGTAAAATCAGCAGGTTCGGAAAAAAAAAGCAAGTTTTTAATGAATGTTCTTTTTCTCCCCTTCCCCGATCCATAAATGATACAATTACTTAGCTCCCTCTAGTGCCGATTCCTAAAATAAATTTCCCGCTAATGACTCCACTCACCAATGTAATCATCGGAGCAAATTAAAAATTCACTTGGCAATAATTAACTAGTGAACTCTCAAAGGATGGAGTAAATTGCCATGAACCAAAGCAGAATTCAACTGGTGTCACAATTACAAAGAAAGGTCAAACGTAGGCTTTCTGCAATAACAAAAATACAAAAATCCATGTGCAGACCTTGTGGGGTTTGAGCAATCGAGGCACACGTGCCCATAAGGAGCAGCAGGCAGGGAACAGGGACAGCACAAGGAGCAGCTCCAGAAACCCTCTGACATTTCCAATCCCATTATTAAAGTTACTTATTTTTTCCTTTTCTTTCTTTCTTTCTTTCTTTTTTTTTTTTTTTTAGTTTTTTATTTTACTGTTCATTTTCGAGGCTTGGTAATTGAACATCCAAAAGATGCTCCATGCTAAAATAGGTCACCTAAAATCCTGTTAAAATTATTCATATTTTTATTATATTTTATTATATTTTATTGATATTAATTAATAAAAATAAATAGTAAAAACTCCCTTTATGTATATAATAATAATAATGATAACAAATATATATTAATAGTAATAACAGTACACCCAGAGGAATCCCTGTGCTGAGCCAGATGTTGCAGGAAAAAGGCACAGCAGGGCCACAAAGGTTCCTCATCTTGTATTTTTGCTGTAGATATGCTCTAAGTTAAAATAATCCTCAAAAACCCCTAAAAACAGACCATTTGTAAGAATGTTTGGGGGTTTCTTACCATTGTGGGGTGGTTGCTCTGTGCCCTATTCCTGGATATTTTTCCTTTGCTTCCACACACCAAACACTTGGAGATGAAGGATTTTCTGTGGAGGATAAATGCTGTAGTCACCTTTTACTGGGAGTTTTTGTGCAGTGGCCATTCTGCAAATGCAGGGGTGGGAAGTGGGGCAGGATTCACTTGGAAAATACATGTACAAGTTTCCTTTTAATGTAAAAGTTCCCATTTAATGGGCATCTTTGGGGAAAGCATCTCATTGAGCTGCCAGAGGCTGGGTTAGATGGGAAATTGGGAGGAGATTTTAGAGGGAAGGTGGGGAGGCCCTGGCAGAGCTTTCCCAGAGAAACTGTGGCTGTCCCTGCATCCCTGGAATTGTCCCAGGCCAGGCTGGATGGGGCTTGGAGCAGCCTGGAATGGTGGAAATTGTCCCTGCCATGAATTTAAAGGTCCCTTCCAACTCAAACCATTCTGGGGTTTTGTGAGGATTAAAACCTTTCCCAGCCCTCACCCCCTGCCCCACTGTCCTGTCCCTTTTCCAGGCTGCTCCAGCTGCTTTTCCCTGCTCTTTTGGGAAGAGCAGCCCACATGGAAGGAGCTGTGGTTATTTCTGACAGGAACAGCACCCTCAGGCTGTTCTGTAGAAACTGAACCAAACATTTGTGTTTTTAAAAACCCTGAACTAAGCTCTTGTTTGGGATGTGAAGGACAGGGCAGTCCAGCACTGCCCAGTGATCTGATCCAGACTTCAGGCACTTTTCTGCTGGAAAAGTGAATCTCAGGTAATAGAAATGGATTTCAACATTCCAGTCATGCAAGCTATCCCAAAAATGTTTTAAAAATTATGTGATAGGGAAAGGGAAGGGGAAGGGGAAGGGGAAGGGAAAGGGAAAGGGAAAGGGAAAGGGAAAGGGAAAGGGAAAGGAAAAGGAAAAGGAAAAGGAAAAGGAAAAGGAAAAGGAAAAGGAAAAGGAAAAGGAAAAGGAAAAGGAAAAGGAAAAGGAAAAGGAAAAGGAAAAGGAAATCAGTATAAGCTATGGTAAAAGATGAAAATTTAATCAGAACAAAATTTTAGATAAATTTCATTTTCTTAAAAGCCCACAGAAACACATTTTTAACCTCCAGAGAAATATCTCACACCAAACAGCCTGTAGGAGCTACTGACAAATGATCATTATTTTAATTATATATTTCCCACACTGTAATTATATTTGTGTGACTATAATACTTAATGTACTAATATTTATAACAATTATTTTATCTAATTGTAATATAAAGTACTAAATATTATATATTTTCTTTTCCAAGTGTTTAAGGCAAGGTTGGACAGGGTTTGGAGCAACCTGGGATAGTGGGAGGTGTCCCTGCCTTTGGCAGGGTGGGACAGGATGGGCTTTAAGGTCCCTTTCAACCCAAACCATTTAGGATTCTCTGATTTAATAACCCTTTTTTTTTTTTTTTTATAGTACACCATTTATAAATAGTATACTTTTATATATTATAATAAGTCACAATGCCTTCAATCTCTGGCCCATATTTCCATAAAATAAAAAGCCATCAGTGCTAACAAAGCACTGATAAATCCACCACATCTCTGCCATGGGATCAGTGCTCCCAATAACCCAAACTGAGGGACTGTTGAACACAATTCCATCAAAAAATAAGATGTTTTAGGGATAAATCATCCAGCAGGAATTGCTAAACCCCACCCCACTTTTCCCATTGCTGAATGAGCTCCTGCAGCTCAGTATAAAGATGACCAGCCCCAAATTAACCCACCATGGAATTACTGGGATATATCTGCATGAGGAAGGAATAATGGGAATTGTGCAGATTGCAGAAGGCATCCAACCTCCACCAGCCACAGCAAACCCTGACCAGGGCTCAGCTGTGGAGGAGCAGCACAGGTTTGAGTTTATTTCCAGCCTGTTGATTATTTCAAGGCTTGGAGCACATGTTTCTCTTCCACATCATTACAGGACAAGAGGCTCAGCACCATTTTTAAAGGCATTAAAAATTTTTCCCTGGATTTAAAGCCATTTTAGTGGCTTTAAAGGCAGGATAACTCTACTGCTGTATGCAGTAAACACACATCAAAGGTGCTTTTAGGAATTATAACATCATCATCTGATGAGAAGAGAGGTGTTACAAGCTCTGCCTCCATTCAGAGGTTCCCAAGCCCACTCCTCATCCTGCTGCTGTCCCATCCCTGGGTTGGGAAAACTTCCTGAAGGTCTCCTGGGATCCTCTGCCTGCCAAATTTCAAGTCCCCCCCCACCCCTTGAGAATCAGCAGCACTAAGGCTGCCCAAATCAAATCATTAAATCAAATCGTTAAATCATTCCAATCTTTAAATACCCCTTGATTTAATAGATTTAAAAGAGCTCTGTCTGCACTTTGTTCAGCTTGAAGCCATCCCCTAAAAACAGGGCTTAGGAGCACTATAAAATCAGTAGCTGGCAGTCTCTGGTTATAGGACTACCTAAAAAAGCCCTGGCATTCCTCTTAAGGCAGCTTCTTTAGGGAAAGGGAAGTGGCTGCAGGATTTAATTTGCTCTGCTTTGATTCCTTGTTTCTTTAAACTTTTGCCAGAGGTGATGGGAATGCCAGATGCACATTTTTTTGGAGCACTGTAAAATCCAAATAAATACAAATAGCACATGCTTTGGGTTTGGTGTTTCCCCTATGAATTTCTTTTCCCCCTGTGGAAAAAAGCAGCCGGTAGGAAAATAGGTATTTCCACAACGAGGATTCAGTAAATCTCTCTTAAAGAATCACTTACAGAGGGATTGGGAGATGAAAAGACATTTTCCTGCACACAGAGAGATTTGCAATCAGCGCTTCTCTTTTGTGCTGCAATTGATGCTTCCAAAATTACATTTACTGGAGCGCCGGTGTTTAATGTTTCAGACTGAAAAAAACAAACAGGAGCGAGGAAAAACAAACAGTTAAATTCAAAGATGCTCAGCTTCCTTGCAAAGGTCCTCTATGGCTCAACTGAATTCACCTAGTACTCAAAAATAACTTCTAAAAAGCGATCTGAAGTTTGACATTCATTCACTGTATGGAAAAATGAGATTATTCAAATATAATCTTCATGAAAACTGTCCAGGATGCCTTAAAATCAATGTTTGTAAGGCAGAGTATTTAAAAACCAGCAGTTATTATGAGAGCATCAGTTCATTACATCTACATGTACAGCTTAAATTCCTTACATTCTTGGAATATTTTTAAGCATAGCCTGAAGTATTCCAAGTTTTACACCACTAGAAATTTCTGCTTACTGGAAAGGAAATCAAATGTGGGTTTGATTAATTGGTGTAGTCACATATTAAAAACTTTTGCTTCTTATCCCATTAAAAGTAACACTAATGAGCAATGGCTGTGACCTTCAAGGGGAAAGCCACGTGTGCTTCAACCCCTCAATATTTACCACCCAAATTTAATCTTTATAATGGACACCTTAAAAGGAATCTGATAGAAAATACTAAGAGCTGCTCCAAAAGTAAAACACTTAAGGAAGATTTTGATTAATGCCTCGTGATTAATCAATTGATTAATACAGTTTTCAATACAGATGTGAGGACAGTGTCTACTTTAATCAACCCTCCTGAACATGGTGAAGACAAATGATGTATTTTTTTTTTTTTTTTTTTTTTTTTGTCGATTGAAAAAACAAAGCCCGTTTTAGCAGTTATGTAAATTACAAGTCAAGCCTTCCTCAGGGTGCCCAGATTTTCCCTTTTACAAAAACCCTTCCACACAGGAACTGTTAATTAGGTAACTGTCATCCTTTTGGGAAGGAACTTGCTATGAACCTAAAAGTAGCCCCACTTTCAGCCAAATGAGTGCACTTCTTTAAAGAAATTGTTTTAGAATTGCACTATAATCCATATTTAAAGTCCCTCTCCCTGATATTTCTTTATTCTGAGACTGTTTCTAATTTGTGATTATGCTTTCTACCATACTAAAACTGAAATCTTTATTCCAGTCAAAAATAATCACCCCGTAATTACTGTGACAAACTGCCCAAGCTGTATCATTGTGGCCATTCCGACTAATGATATTGTATTAGAATGCCGAGCAATAGACTTCAAATGGAAAATATAATTATGTGCATTAGTTTGTCTAAGCATTTATAAGATCACATATCCATCAGTTATCAGGTCTCATAAAAAAAGCCATATATCACTGTCACTGCTGGTTTTGTTCTTGGAAATGGGGGCTGTTATGGGCTCGGCTCCGGATGTGTGGCTCAAATTCCACTTTTCCTGGTGTCCGGTAAATCCTTGGGAGCTGGACTCCTAAAAAATGAGCAGAATTTTTGGCTGATGGCACAGATGATTTGAGAGCCTCACTGAAGTTTAACTCAATGTTTAAGGTGCCAAATAATCATTGAGATGTTTTTGTCTTTACTGTGCATGAAGTGGTTCACAGGATCGTGGGATCCTTGAGGTTGGAAAAGACATCCCAGAACATTGAGTCCAAGCTGTGCCCACCTTGTCACCACCCAGAGCCCTGAGTGCCACCTCCAGGAATTCCTGGGACACTCCAGGGATGGGCACTCCAAACCTCCCTGGGCAGTGCCAAGGCCTGAGCTGCCTTTCCATGGGGAAATTCCTGCTGCTGTCCACCCTGAGCCTGCCTGAGGCTGTTCCCTCTCCTCCTGTCCCTGTCCCTGTTCCCAGAGCCCAAATCCCCCTGCTGTCCCCTCCTGTCAGGGAATCCCAGAGAGGGAAAAGATCCCTCTGGATGCTCCTTTTCTCCAGGCCGAGCCCCTTCCCAGCTCCCTCAGGAATTCTCCATTCCCTTCCCAGCTCCCTCAGGAATTCTCCAGCCCCTTCCCAGATCCCTCAGGAGTTTTCCAGCCCCTTCCCAACTCCCTCAGGAATTCTCCAGCCCCCTCCCAGCTCCCTTCCCTTCCCTGGCCACACTCCAGCTCCCCAGGGTCTCCTCTCTTGTCAGGAGGGGCCCAGAAATGATGCCAAGCTCGGAGAGGCCTCACCAGTGGATAAATCTTGGCTGGACATCTCCACTTCTCCTGTTTTCAAAGTTAAGGAAACACCTGAGCACCCTCTAAGCATCCTGAGCACCAACCCAACTTCATTTTGGCAGAAATGCAGTTTAATTTCACTCTGGTTCCTTCTTAACATGTTCTACTTTGCTTTGGAAAACTAAACTGTTTAGGAGACTGGTAGGGAGAATCCTTCCCAACCTAAACAATTCCTTGATTCCATGTCAAGGAGGTTACATGGAATCATGGAGAAAACATGAAATAACAGAATGGTTTGGGTTGGAAAGGATTTCAAAACTCATCTCATTCCACCCCAAATATCCTCCATTATCCCAGGGTGCTCCAAGCCCTTTCCAACCTGGCCATGGACACTTCCAGGGATCCAGGGGCAGCCACAGCTTCTGTTCTATGCCAGGGCCTGCCCACGAATCATCTCACAAGACTGAGTTATTACATCACCTATTTCTACAAAATAATGATGAGTTACCCTCAGAAAAATATAAATAACATTTTTCTCCCTCTTTTTGGGTCATCTGAGCTGCATCTCTGCGGTTTCAACACCCTGCTGAAATAACACCGCGCTGCATTTTGGTGCCAGTATAAATTTCAGCCATCCAAACAAGGCCGTGTATTTGAACTGACAAAGAATAAATTATTTGCATCTGGCATAACTGATGGTTGTGTCAAAGCCCTGGCATATAATTCTTAATCTTATAGATGCCTGTTTACTTGTGCATAAGATAGCAGTGCTGAGTCTCTTCCCAGAACAATTATCAAGTTGTTGCTGCGGGCGAGCCTGGAACTTCCAGGGAAAGCCACGGGAAAGCTCAGCCATCCCAGAGCTGGGAGGAATTCTTTAAATCAGAGCTCACTGCTCTGCTTTTCTCCTCTGTGCTCCCAGGAAAATGGGAATTGGGATGTGCCAGGCAGGCACAGAGCCTGGTTTAACTCTGGGTATTTAACTTTGCTTTCCTGTGCTGCCCAGGACAAGGACCCCAAAAACCAGAGGAGAATTGTCACCCACCCTCCTCATCCACCTTCTGGGATAAACCACATTCTGCAATATGAAATACTTTTTTTAAATGGAAACTATCTTTCAATGAGCAAGGAGATGGTATTTGGGTTGTTTTCCTTACAGTTGGTTTTAATTATAATGATTTAAATGTTTCGAAAGAAAATCCTCCAATGCAGACCTGGAGAACAGTTAGGAAAGGTTCTTTTTCCAGGAGAATTTTCACTGATTTTCATTAATCCTGTAGTTTGTGATGGCTGGGTTTTATCTGATGTTGTGGTTTGTGTTTATATTTAATATCCTATTGTATATGCAACAAAACACATGAGATCCACAAGTCCCCAAAGGAAACTTCATTGCATCCCCCAATTTTACCCCAATAAAGAGCTGGGGCTTGATTTGGAAAGATGAATAGGCCCTGAAATTCCTGCCTCTTTATTAGTAGAATTAATTTTAAAGGGTCAATGTACATCCTAGAAAATTTGTCTCCTATTAAGATGTCCAGATGTTTTTGGTCTCTCTGTCTGACATTCCCACCATCAGAATAAATTGTATTTCCAGCCTAATGCAATAGATAAGAGAGAGGAATAAATCTCATCCAGTTCAGTTGATAAAATTAACATGCTGATGATATTTTAATGTTTCCATATAATCAAGGGAGCATGGATCATGCCTCCACCAGTTTGAATGCAATTCCCTTCTTTAATCTTTTCTCAAGGAAGGAAAAATGGAGCATCAGAGGGGATTATGCAGCGCCCCAGTCTTGGGGGGAGCTGTTGGTGGATTTGCCCAGAGGTGCCCGGGGACAGGGACAGCTCCAGCCCCCTGCAGGGCCACCCTGTCACCCACCCAGCCCGGGGATGGGGACAGCCCCAGCCCCCTGCAGGGCCACCCTGTCACCCACCCAGCCCGGGGATGGGGACAGCCCCAGCCCCCTGCAGGGCCACCCTGTCACCCACCCAGCCCGGGGATGGGGACAGCTCCAGCCCCCTGCAGGGCCACCCTGTCACCCACCCAGCCCCGGGATGGGGACAGCCCCAGCCCCCTGCAGGGCCACCCTGCCACCCACCCAGCCTGGCTGCTGCTGGGGAAAAGCTCCACTGAGCTGGAGAATGGCAAAAACACCCCGGAGCCACTCGGCCTCCACAGAGGGCACGGAACCGTCCTTGGAGCAGGGAACGGGAGGAGCTTGGCCAGAAATGGCTGGGGTAGGGCACTGGTACAGGGAAGGTGGAATAAAAGTGCATTTTGTGGTCAAGGGCAAAGGAAGAACAGCAAAGGGAAAGGAGATGGACAGGGAAATGAAAAAGGAAAAAAAAGGAGAGGGAAGGGGAAAGGAAGGGAAGGAAAAGAAAGAGAAGGGAGGAAAGGGGGGAGGAGAAAGGGGAAAGTGGAAAGAAGGGAAAAGAAGGGGAAAGTGGAAAGAAGGGGAAAGGAGAAAAGGGAAAAGAAGGGG
>VXBR01012076.1:3690-57631 GCA_013400215.1 Cisticola juncidis | reverse complement strand
AAAGGGAAAGGGAAAGGGAAAGGGAAAGGGAAAGGGAAAGGGAAAGGGAAAGGGAAAGGGAAAGGGAAGGAAACCTGAGGGGAAAAAAATATATATATTCTCAACAAAATTTTGCATTTCTGTAGCAGAAAATCCAAAGCACTTCATTGATGTTTCTGTGAGTTATGATCCCCATATTCCAAGTGGGAAAATCATCACCACTACAGCTTGGAAAAAGCAACAGAAAGGGGATAAGCTTTGCCCAGAGCACAGGAAAAACCAGTTTCAGAGGGAGGCAGTGCCCCAGGTGGCACTTGTAACGTGGACTTTGCCTTTGCTCTCTTTGATCAACACACTGGACTTGCTAAGACTCCCCAAAACAGAGGATTTTGGTATTTTTTGGAGTGTGATTTTGGTATTTTTGGTATATTATTCTGGCTTTTTTTTTTTTGGTGTATGATTTTGGCAAAACTTTCACCTTTTTTGTGCTGCTGTCACTTCTCCCTCACAGCTGCATCGTAAAACAAATTCCTGGCAACTCCTGACACTGAAATTCATGCTAAGAGTAACTTGAAGAGCTTAATTATTAATTAAATGAACTTCCTTTAGGCTGTAATAATAGACCAGCATTACTAAAAAGAGTACTTAAATTTGCATTTATGGCCCTTTACTGAAACCATTTGCTTCCCTGGAGACAATTCTTCTTTCTTCCCTCTCATCAGTGTCATGGCCCAGTAAAGGGCATCAAACCTGTCATTATCAGATCCAGAAGATTTGGGGAATATTTGGTGTTTCCAGGGATCTAGCAAGTAGGGAGCTGTGACTCAAACTTAGAGGAATTTGTGCCACAGGGCAGGTAGGAAATAGGTTACAGTGAAAATATATCAAACTACCCTCACCCACATCCAGGCCCACAAAGATTCCTGGGATTCTGGACAGATGGATAAATCCAATTTGTGGAAGAGGTTGATGACCATCAGACACAAATAAAATAATAAAAAATCAAAATACACAATAAACCACCCACAAATGAGAATGTCCTGGGCACCTATCTCATTTCCTGGCATTCTTTTGGTGACTCTCAGAAACACTCCTGGTGGCAAAGGGATGGTGCCAATTTAACCTGAATTCCCATGTGGAGAACTCAGACAGGGAGAATAGGAAGCCCCTTACAAGTCCATTCAATTTTCCAATGGAAAATTTGCAGTGCCTCCACAAGAGCACTCAGGGAGCATGTGCAGGTGCCTTTGAGGACAATTTCCCCCTGGACATGGCAGTGAACCTGCCCTGAGCTGGTTTTATTTCTTCACATTCCTTCATTTTCCCCCTGGGAGGTCGAATTACAACATAAAAACTGAAAACATGAAACCACAGCCGTGTTCCCCTCTTTCCTGTGACACAGCAGAGCTTGTTCTCTGCTGCTTTACTGGGATTTTATGGGGAACCCTGGAGGCTCCTCAACACACCCTGTTTGTTATTCCTGTCCCTGAGCAAGGGTTATAAACAAAACCAGGTGGGACCTGCAGCATTTAACACTCTGTTACACAAAGAATTTGTACAGAAAGTCTGGCCTTGGGATCCAAGTGAAGGCTTAAATCATGGAACCCCAGAATGGTTTGGGTTGAAGGTTAAACCCCATCCCATTCCACCCCCTGCCATGGGCAGGGACACCTTCCACTATCCCAGGGTGCTCCAAGCCCTGTCCAACCTGGCCTGGGACACTCCCAGGGAACCTGTGCCAGGGCTTCAACACCCCCTGAGTGAAGATGGACTTTTTAAAGGGATAAGAGGTGGTGTTCCATCGTGTTTTAGCACAAGTATCTCTGAATCAAACACATTGCTCCGAATTTTTCAAAGAGAAACACCACAATAAACGAGGGTCCCAAGCCTAAACAAAATTAGCATGGGTGTTTCTGTTTGCGTTGTTTTCCCTCTGAACATCCCTGCCATGCTTGGAATATTTTGGTTGCTTCCACAAAGCAGGAAAGCTGCAGGAATTGAAGTCCTGTGCCCCTCCAGGGAGCAGCTGTGCCGTGGGTGTCAGCCTTGATCCCAGCAGCTTAGGCCGTATCAGCCCCGTCCTGCAGGACCGTGTCAGGGGGTGGTGAGCAAAAAGTGATTTATATTTGTGCCTCAGACATCCTAATTCCCTCATGCACAGTTTCAATGGAGAGAGACAACCAAGAGCTTTAGAAATGTGTGGCTAATTATACATCTCATCAAACGCTCAACACTTAGGCTCGTGATGAGCACAAAGCACTTGTCTGCTCCGCCACCTATCCCCTTCCTGGGATGTCCTTTTTAATGGTCTCTTATGTGAAGAGAGTTGGCTGCTTAAATATTTGAAGCCTGCCAGTTTAAAAGATTTAAAGTATTTTTAAAATGCAGAATAGATTCGGGTTTTGTGCGCTCTTATCGTTCAAGAAAAACCTTCACTGATACTTTTTTTTTTTAATTAAAAAAATCCCTTTGGGCTATGAATGCCAAGTTTTAGCCTGGAGGGAATTTTTATTGCAGATATAAACCCCTGGAAATCAGAGTATGTACACATCTACCACCGAGCCTGATAAACCCTTGACTGTGACACTGCTACTGAGGGCTGCTATAATATCTGATGACAAAACTGACAGATTACTTCTGATGAGAATGTGGAACCCTTTTTGTTTTTAACTTGACCCTGAAGACATGTCATAACATTTGTAATATCTGCAATAAAGTGTCAACTATACTGCTCTAAGACTGCTGGAGCTTGGAGTTAAGCATTCAGTTTAGTGCTCCTGCAGCTTTCAATTTCAAATAAAAAAAGACTCTTAATTTCCTTTTGGACAGTCCAAGCCCAGCAGAACTGCACTAATTTGTCTTGGCAAATACGAAGCGGTAGCGGGGAACACGACTGCTGGAAAGGAAATCCAGAGGAACAGAAAGGAATAAAATAAACCTATCAATTGTCTCCATGTAAATTGGGGATTTACAGTTCAGCAGGAAGGGCCTTAAGAGGGGATGGCAATAAAAGGAGTGGCAGTGACCACCTCAGTGGCAGGGCTGGCTGGATTTCAGTCTCACATTTCGCTGTGACCCTCCAGCTGCACAAGGTTCAAGCATTTTAAGGCTCTTTCCAGAGGAATAAAAATGTCAGTGATATCTCCCATCCCATGGTGTCAGAGGTGATGCTTTGATTATTCAATTAGGGACAGGGATCTCCTGGGCTGGTCTCCTCATCCCTGTTATCTCCCCTGCTCTTGAACCACGTTGAGACCAGGGCACCATCAGGGTTTGCAAAGACCCCTGAGATCACAGATCCTCACCACAAAGGATGGCCACAAAAAGCCTCACCTTGCCATGGATGCCACATCTCCTCTTTGACTCAGAGAGAAAAGAATTTACATTTCCAAAGGTGCTCTGGAACAGAAAATCCCCACTTCTCTGATAATCTGGTCCCAAAATTAATAGCCTGATGTAAAAGTGAGCATCAGCCACAAAGCTGTGAAAGACAATATTTTGCTGCCACTAACAAGGGTTGATTTCTTTGTCTAAGTGTACAATATAGTCAAACTAAGCTTTATTTCCCAAGAGACAGGATACTTCATTTATTTGTGTAACTTCCTCAGACTTTATATTCCTGTGTGTTTCAGGACTTCAGTAGTTGCCTTCTTGTAATATTTCAGCTTTTAAGCTGTTTTCTTGCCTCACTGAACTCACATAAGATACATCTGAAAGCTTTAGTACAAATTTACTTCGAATAAAGTCTTCAATTCATTTTCATGGCACCAAAAAGACAGCTTTAATAACTGCAATGACAAATAAACTGGAAATCATTCCAGGCCTTTTCACTTAACTGACAAGTAGAACGCTCTCATAATGAGCCGCAGGTTTTACGTTTTCTCTTTGACCATAATAGCTTCATTTAAGAGCGTCAGACCCTGACACTTCATCATTTATCTACATTATTTCTCATCTTCTTTCAAATAAATTATGGAATACTAGACTGAGCACATAAAAACAAAGTGACTTGTTATCTGTAAACAGCAAGATAAATTGTCCAGAAGTTCCTCATTTAGTTCCTTTTAAATTTAAGGGCAAGTTATTGGATGTACCTTTTTTTTTTCCCCCATCCCAATTTTTTGCATTTTTTTACAGCCATCTTATTCTGTTGCCAGTGGCCTTTGTGCAGCCATCCAAAGCCTGATGATAGTGCAAAAGGCATAAAATAATTCCATTATCCCAAGGTTGGACAGGGTAGTGCAGAAAAGGGGAAAAAAATATAAAAACATTGAAAAAAAGAAATCAAATAAACAACTTCCACGGATATTTCTCTCCATCTGCACAACTCCTCGTCCGTAATACATCTTGTCACCCTGGCAAATGTGACACATCCAAAGTAATGAACAGTGGGGCTGTGCCTGTCCTCGCCCTCGGAAGGAGCTGATGTTTCCCGCCAGCCAGGCCCCCCTTCCCGCCTGGAATGCATTAATTCCTGCCTCGGAGCACCACGCAGCACTCCGAGGTCACATCTCCCTTATCTCCCAACCACATCGTCCTCAGCACCATTAGCAACCTTGCTTTTGTGTGCTAATTAGAGGTGACAGGCGAAATCAAGGTTTGAGGACGCCCCGCGTGTCCCCAGCGCACCTCTCCCTGGGAAAAATCACATTTTCCTGACATTCCAGGGTGTGGAGATGCCCCAAGCCAAGTCCTGGACTGGAATTTGTGGAGCCACACCAGTGGCAAACAGCCCTCAGCACATTCAACCTTGCCAGGGGGAGATTTTTTGGGAAGACCCAAAAAATCCAAAAATTGGATCAGTCCTGGTTTAGGGACAGGGAAATGAACACAGAGGGTGTCTTCAGGAGAATTCCAATGGATAAATCCAACAGCCTCAGTTCCAGCTGTTTTTAAGCCTTTGAAGGCAAAGTGAAAATCAGAACAGCAAAACAGACGAAGGCTTTGCAGAGCTGTCCCTTTTTTTACCTTGGAGAATTAATTTTAAAAGTACAAAATCACAGAGCAAATGGATTCCCTGAGTATTCCTCACCCCAAGAGAGACCCTGCCACTCACCACAATCCTTGGGAGGACAAGGACTGGAAAGGGCAGGAAAAACTGCAAAGGACACCTCACCCGAGTGATGCAGCTCGTTGGACTTTGGGTTTTGGTGGCAATTTTGGACAGAGCCCTCACTGAGCTGGGCTGGGACATGAGGACATTCCCTGGTGTGGAGCTGACATCCCAAGATTTGGGTGATGCTCATTTTGGGGACAAACTGGGCAGTGGAATCACAAGGGTGATTAAGAGGTGAATAAATTAATTAACAGGTGAATAATCCAGGCATAAATTCCACCCCTCACAGAGCAGAAGGGCACCTACACACCCCTGCCATTCCCACCACGGATCCATGGAATTCCAAATTCCCAATCCCACAGAGACACTGTCAGGAAAACAGAAATAAAAATGGCATGATCAGAAAAGGGCTTTCATAGGACTCCTGAGCACGTTTAAGGTCATACCTTGACCTGTTTGAATTTCCAGGTAATTTTCCTTCCAAGCTTTTCCTTTCCCTCTCCAAATCCTGGCACTGTGGGCACCCAGCCATCTTGCAATTCAATCATGTTCTCTGTGCAGAGCAGGCAATAATCAAATAAAGACAAAAATAAGAGTTTAAGCTGAGGTTCCCATCAGCTGCAATCCCATATACATAACATTTTAATTATATCTCATCTCCAGTGTAATAGTTAGAGATGCCATTTGATACAGCCTTCTTTTTTTTTATTATTTTATTTGAAAAATTAACTCTAACTAAATTAGCAAAAATAAAGTAGTAAAAGTTAATTGGGAATTATCTACTCCAAAATAACTCTTACTGGTAAATGCTTTGTGTGGTTATAAAAGGCTGATAAATATAATTGTATTTATGTAATGAGTATCATGTTTAATTTACTGTACTTGGTTGTTAGACAGCATTTTATGCAGGCCTCATAAGTGAGCTTCAGATTATTGCTTGTATTGCTTTTAAACCAAACAAACAAAAAAATCAGATGCAGCACACGGGAAACATCCAGATTTGAAACAAGGTGGTGAGGAGTTGTCCAGAGAAAAATTTGGGATGAGCTGCATCTGCCTGAGCTAAAAATCAGAGTGGCTGGGATGGGTGGTGCTCAGTGCCCTGACACAGCCCATGGTTTAAGGGATGATTTTTGAGATCCATGGGCAATTACAGCCCAGTGCACAACAAGAGGGTGATGCTTGCTCCAGGCACTGCTGGAAAAATGGTGAAATTCTCTTTTTTTAACCACTTATTCTTCAGTTAATGTGATTTCAGTCAGATGTTTTTACATTCCAGAATGCACGAGTCAAGGCGGCCGTTTATTTTGTGGGTTTCTCGGTTTGCTCTGGTTCAGGAGCAGATTTGAGGCTGTGCCACTTTTCTGCTGCTGTATTAAAAATTATCCACAAAAAGCCTTGGCAAACCTGGAAAGACTGGGAATCTGTACCTACTCTGTGTTTTTTCAAACCATTTATACTGGGAATCTGTACCTCCTCTGTGCTTTTTCAAACCATTTACACTGGAAATCTGTACATACTCTGTGCTCTTTCATACCATTAAAAACAAAGAGAAACCCTAAAAAATGGTAGAATTTCTCTTTAATAAAGTTAAGATTTTTAAAAAACCCGGACTGTATAAAATGCTACAATCTCTGAAAAAATACAAGTGAAATCCAGGCCCTGATCTCTATGGAGCAAATCAGTCCCAGTCTCAACACCCTTAAGTGACATCCTCAAAGCAGACAAATAAAGAGGCAAATATGTGCTCATTCTTATCAGCATCTTAAGATTTCCCCATTATTTTTCTCACTTCTAAATAAATATCTTTGAATGTAGAGTGCTGGCAATACACAGAGACCATGAAACTCTCTAGTTCCCATCATTGTTGTTGGACATTTGGAATGGATAAAGTTGTTTAATTCTTCTGGAGAAAGGTCACACCTTGCACTCTCCTCTTGGTCACCATTTATTGCATCCTCTCTCTGGACAAATTTCTGAAGTATCTTTGTACCATTAAAAAAAATCTCTCAAAATTTAGTAGTATTATAAAAACAATTAATACTGAATGTTCAGGTTTCCTTTTAAACCACTGCAGCTCACAAGGCAGCTGAAAATCTGAGATTCTCGTGCAATTACAGCAGTGGGGCCAGAACACAAACTCTGCAAAATGAATGTTGAAAATTCCAAACCACATGTGGATCTGGAAGATTTTAGCCAAAGAATGCAACCAAAAATCCTCTCTTTGGAGCAAAGTGATTGGCAGCAACTTGGCAGCAATGACTTTTTGACTCTGGAATACCAGAAAATCACCAGATATTTATAATTAAAGAAAGAGAATGTTTCTCTTCAACTCCCCCATATCTCCTCCAGCTTGGCCTGGTTTCTGTTATTTCTGTTCTGGATACATGGCTGCAAGATTTATTATATCAGATTAAAAGTAAAGGCTATTAATGTCAGATTCCGTAGGGATTTTTCGTTAAGGCTTCTTGGTTTTACTTTATTTATAAATTATCATCTTGAGGCTTGTAAAAAGGGCTTTCCCCCCTCTTATTCCAATGACATTGTAATTTATATTGCTGGTTGTTCCATAGGAGAATTCAATTAAGAGTTACAATTTGTTTCCTTATAACAGCAGCTAAACAGGGACTGTGTCTCTACATGCAGGCTATTAACAGATTTTACACTGCTAGAGTGCCAGAAAAATAATATATTGCACACCAAAAACTTTAAAAAATAGTTAAGTCATTTTGTTTGGGTGGACACAAAAGTGATTGTGCAGTTTGCATGATATTTGCCCACTCACCTACCCCAGGAGAAGAATCTCGTACTGAGATTTTTAAATGTCCTAGAGGAAAGACAGAAAAAGTTCTCTTGGGTTCATCTCTCTCTGCTCTCATTTGAGGTGACCTGCTTGGATATTGGGAAGGAATTCTTCCCTGTGAGCGTGGGGAGGAGCTGGAATGGAATTCCCAGAGAAGCTGAGGCTGCCCCTGGATCCTTGGAAGTTTCCCAGGCCAGGCTGGATGGGGCAGGGGAAGGTGCCCCTGCCCATGGCACTGGGTGGGATTTAAGGATTTAAGGTCCCTCCCAACCCAAACCATTCCAGGATTCCATCATGTCTTAATTCCTGTAATGCCATTTACTCCAAATATTACTTTTCCTATAGCCTGGCTTCACAAACACTGCTGAAGTTCCCTTTCTGCATCACTGCAATACTGCAATACTTTATGGCACAAAATTACTGTTTGACACAAAGAAAGAGGACAATAATTACCCAAGGAGCAAAAATTCCAGGGACAGGAAGCACTCAGGAAAAGAAAAAGGAAATTCTTGCCCAAGCAAATGTCTTTTTGTTCAGTGCCCCAGCACGAGGCTGTAACCTCAGAGGTCCCAGTGTGCACAGAAAAACCATCAAGTGGGTCACAGCTACAAACTCATCTGCTCCAGAGGTTTGTGTTGTGTTGTGCATCAGCATTTCTTACAATAGCCTGCAAATTTTACATTCCTTCTCTACAGCAGGTTGGTTATCGCTCTTATTATCTCCAGTGAAATTAATGTTCATTAAAGGTGACAGCTGTAGAGATTGAGAGCCTTCATTTATTGCCAGAGAAATGATGTTGTAACAGCGACAGCAGAGCAGGTTTTTCTCAAAGCTGTGCACATCTGCACAAGATTATGGAATGCTCAGAGTGGGAAGTTTTTATGGACCCCCCAAGGAACCCTGGAATGGTCACACCAATCCATGGCTTCCCTCAGGGACTGGTGAGGGGACAATCAAACGTTGTCTGACACGGAGCACACAGAAAGGAACATCCTGATCACCCAAGTCCTACAGAAAACCTGGTGATTTTAGGGAAAATTTCGTTTCTGTAAGGTTTTGAAGTCATTTGGAAACAGAGCATTTTACAGAGTCACTTGGGATGGAAAAGCCCTCCAGGATCATCAGGTGCAACCTGCTAATGGTCCCCACCTTGTCCCCTCTGTCCCCCAGAGCACTGAGTGCCACATCCAGGCTTTTCTTGGACACCTCCAGGGATGGGGATTTCTAAACTCCCTGGGCAGCACGTTCCTGTGTTTAACAACCTTTCTGTGAAGAAATTCCTCCTGATTTCCAAGCTGGATCTCCCCGTTGTGCACCTTGAGGTACAAATCCTCTTTTCCTGTCACTTTCTGCCTAAGAGTCCAACCCCTACCTTCCTACAACAAACATTTGCAATAAAATTCACAAACCCCTTCTCACAAGCAAAAAAAATACTGATTTTTTCCTGTTTTGACACAGCCAAAGGTGCCTCAGACATGGGAACAAGGCAGTGAAAAATGAAGCGATTGAGTCACGATGAGCTTGGCGAGGTAAGAGAGCATCAGTTTCCCTTTCCCTTTTAAAGCTGTCACATTTCTCCTGCTCCCTGTGTTTTCAGCAGTGAAGGATCCCTGTGTTTCCCCGAGACAAAGGACGGGCTGGGAAACTCTGTCTTCTGAAGTGATGAGTTAAAGAACACCGCAGGAGTACTTGCCAAATCATACCACCATTATTAATTCAGGCATGATGAAAGTGTTCATTTTAGCTATAATCATGTAATTCATCAAAATACTACTAGAGCATATCATTGGGAACTATTACACTGATAGAGCACCTTATTGCACCTTCCCCGAAAGCGGGAAATGCAGTTTTTGATGCTTATCTGCTGAAAAGCAATTCAGTTTGGGATTTTGGAAGCACTATCTTATGGCACAATAAAAAAAACCAGGACATTTCAAACATATTTTCTTGTACTTGGATGATGTTGTTATTATGTTTTGGGGTGATTATCTGCAACGATGAAGTTTAAAAATGGTGCAGCACTGAAATGTTGCATTTACCCGGTGCTGAAGGGAGGACGGGGTTATGAATATACAGTATATGACATTTAAATGTAGATTTTTGATCTGCCCATTTTTAAAATAACCAGAATCTGGCTGCCACAAGAACCTTTCCAAATGGGGGAGTTGGAGTTTTTTCAATGGCAAACAACAGTTGTAAAAAAGCTGTATCCAGTGATAATTCTTGGGATGTTCAAAGGAATGGGAATGATTGGGCTCTGAGGGAATGGCAGATCCTGATCCCATCACAACTGCCCTCATGCTCTGCCTGACTCCTGCTCACCACACACTTCCCTGAGCAAGCTGGAATTACAGGAAATAAATAAATAAATGATGGAAAGAAATGTGAGGAAAGAAATGTGAGATTCAGTCGATTCCCTTCCCGGAACACCGGCGGTGCCACTGCTGACTGAGGCACCTCAGCCATTTCCAAAGAACAAAAAATTCAGAATTGTCCACATCAGAAAGCTGCACTACAGCAAACAGAAGAGCAAAAAGTTACACCCATCCCCACTCCCAGCCCAAATGGGAGAAAAGCAGAGGAATGAGGGTGAGGTGCAGCAAGGGATGTGTTTGGCACTGAAACCTCCCTCCCTCCCTGCCCTTCTCCATCCTCCAGCAGGGACACAAATCCCAGTTTGGAGCTCTGGGAATGACCATGAACAGGTAAACCACACCTGCAGCACCACATGAAGATGCCCCTCCTGCCCTACACAAATTACGTGCCAACCTCTCGAGGTTTAGTCCATCATTATTTATCAAATATCTTTTAATCTGCAGCAAAACTCCCTTGGCAAAGGGGTAAGATGCAAATTCACCACTAACAGCTCTTATAAGCAGAACCCTCCCTTGGGGACTCCACAAATTCTTTGGATATTACCCCTGAACTATAGCAGGGTTTTGTTCTCAATATAAACCACAAACTCTTTTCCTTCAGAAAAAAATGGGGCCTCAAGTCAGTTGCAGAGGGCAGAGATGTGTAAAAACTCTCCAAAGATGATGATGAATACAAGTATTAATATAATGAATGAGTAGTTAAGATAATTCTGATACTATTAGAATATAAATTAGGCCTCTATACCTGGAAATCAGAACTACAGTTACACATCCAACTGCTATTTTTCCTCTTGGTGTGGGGATTTTGATTTGTCTTTTAGCACTTAAATCTGTTTCTACACTAAATGGATGAGGATTCTAACTCCAATACAAGCAGAAATATGAACTTGGAGGTCTTTTCCATCACTTTAATAATACCATTGGCCTACAGTGTACAGGTCTCCTCCACAGAACCCTCAGAATAATTTCATTTATTACAAATGTTTATGAAGCAGCCCAGCTTTACATGTGTTTATATTAAAGCTGAAGAAACAGTAAATTATTGTTGGAAGCAATGCTTTATGTTGAATATTAAAGTAAGCTAATAACATTTGCTATTCTATTCAGTAATTATTTGAGAGTAATTAGAAGCTAATAGCTACCAGTTTATAGCTATTAAGTCTCTTCAGCACTCCAACTTGGCTTTTATGTGATACTTTTATTTATTTTCATTGTAATTGTCTCTGCAGATGCCTCCATGCAAACACAACCCCCTTCTCCTCCACTCCTTAAAGAACTCAAAATCCAGGGAAATTAGCTGGCCACAAAAAAAAAAATTATTTCCCCTTCAAGGTAGCTCTTTCAATTCTCCAGCTGCAAAAGTGATTAAATTTAAGCATATGACTAATTATATGGAGAGATTTAATAACATGAACAGGAGTGTAAGGTACATCCACACACACCTGGCTCCTCCAGGATTTCATGGAAATAGGGACTAAACCTCCTTTTTTCCCATTTTCCAGTCAGAAATGGAGGTTCCATTGCTGGAGCAATCCCACTCCAGGAGGACAAAGGGATTTCACAGCAATGTGGATGCAAAATGAGGTTTGCACTTTGAGCAAATCCCTCAGTGCTGCAGTGGATCCAGGATTTTCCACAGCCCAAGGAGCTGCTGTCCCTCTTTGTCCTTTGGGACAAAGGAGCTTTGCAGCCCAGGTGACCTCAGCCTGTCACAACTCCACAGACACAGACACGTGGCACCAGCTTGGCAGCAAAAAAAAAAAATCAGAATAAATGAATAATCAATCATTTCATATTAAAAAAAAATCTTTATGTGTCAAATAGCAAAATTCCTATGGAGCAGGACATAAAGCCAGACCTAAATTAATATGGAATCAGGGAGTGGGTTGGGATGGAAGGGAGCTTAAATCTCATCCAGTGCCACCCCTGCCATGGGCAGGGACATCTCCCACACTCCCAGGGTGATCTAAATCCCATCCAGCCTGGCCTTGGGCACTTCCAGGGATCCAGGGGCAGCCACAGCTGCTCTGGGAATTCCAGTCCAGCCAGGAATTCCCAATTCCCAATCTCCCACCCAGCCCTGCCCTCTGGCACTGGGAGCCATTCCCTGTGTCCTGTCCCTCCAGCCCTTGTCCCCAGTCCCTCTCCAGCTCTCCTGGAGCCTCTTCAGGCCCTGGCAGGGCTCTGAGCTCTCCCTGGATCCTTCCCTTCTCCAGGGGAACATTCCCAGCTCTCCCAGCCTGGCTCCAGAGGGGCCCCAGCCCTGGAGCAGCTCCATGGCCCTCTGTGGATTCTGTCCAGCAGTTCCCTGTCCTTATTCCGGGGTGACAGAGGAGGACACTGCTCCAGGGGCCACCAAGGGGAGGAGGCTCCCAATCCAAAGTGTCCCACCCTGCACATCTCCTACAGGTTGAAGCAAATCCTAAAACTTGAGGATTTGGTGCCAGCCACCCTACAGATATTTTTAACCTGGAAATTTTCATCCCATTCAAAAAAAACTTCCAGAAAAAAAAAATTAAAAAAATTTAAAAATATAAAAAATAAAAAAAAAAAAAAAGAAACAGAAAAAGCTGAAGCAACCGTATTTACAAAACCAAGAGAAAAGCCAATATTCACCTCCAAAAACCTGTTCTGTTCCCCAGAACCTTTGGAGGGGAAAGCTCTGCTGTGCTTCCCAAGCCTCTCCACATCTGTATCTGGGAAAGGAGCCTCAGGTAACAGAGCTGCACCTCCAGTCATTAAAAGCCCTCCAGAAAAAAAGCCCAAATATGAAAAATAATCAAATAAGGTGTGACAAGAGTGACTCCAAAGCATCACTGCACTGAGGGGGGACAGGGGAGAGCAGCCTGTGGCCACTCCTCACCTTCCTAATGCTGGAACCCATCAGCAAAATGATAAAATAACCAACTTCTCCTGAACTTTTACAGGCTACATTTTGCTGTAAAATAAGCTCACTTGTGGTGTTTTGTTTTTTTTTAAATCATTATCTAAGCTTATAAGTAATATTTCTGAAAGTAGAGACTGGTAGATATAACAAAATAATGATGAAAATCTCATTTGCTTAATAAAATTCCGTTGATTTTAAATCAAAACTGATCTCCATCCATTTGAACTTTAACTACCTAATTTTGTCTTGCATTTCAGATAACACACAGAAAATGCAATTTGTCATCATAAACGTATTATTATTTAATCATATGAAACTTTTGGTTTATCTTGAGAAAATATTTATGGTAGTTTTAATACACAGGATCCATTCTTGACAGAAATGATGAAACAGATTTATCACCCTTGACAAATTATATTGCAAAATGTCCTCTCCTGACTGCTTACAACAAGAATATTAACAACACACACAACTGGAAAACCACCTGTAATCCTGATTTTTTTTTTAGGCTCAAATCCCTTTTCATGGACACTCCACAGTACTTGGAGAGTTACTTGTAAGAGTAATTCTCTGAGTGACTGAAACCTGTAGCCCTTTAAATCAAACTAAGCAGTGTTTTATTAAAGTGCCCAGCAAATCAATCTAAATCCAAGGATAATAAAGCCCTAATCAGGTGGTAGCAAAAATAATAGGTTGTCATGCATGAGGAAAAATAGGCAATCATGGAATGTTTTCTTTAATTAGGTTGTGTAAAGTGGAAGGACTGAGCAGGAACTGGCAAGACATTCATCATGAGCAAGGTGGGAAATTATTGAGATTACTGAGGAAGGAGAATTGAGTGTGAAATGTTAAGATTTGACTGGACAGAAAATTAAAACTGGTTTGCTGCTTGTGTCACTTGCTCTTGGCAACTCCTTGGCAGGTATGGCTTTTCCAAGGAGTGGGAATCCAGAGATTTCTGTACTTCAGAGACCCCAAATAACTCCCTCTAACTTTTAGTGGTAATAAAGTGTGCAGGTTCTGCCTGTGCCTCCCAGAGACACGGAGTGGAAATTCATCTCCAAAGAGTTTAAATGGAAAAATCACGTGGATTCAATGGCCACTCCAAAGTAAAATGGTTTCTCCTCCTATCTCATGTCATTCACAGATTGTCATGAACTGGAGCCACTTTAAAAATCACAAACACCATGAAAGAGATTATTTAGGCAAGCAAGGGATTTTCCTAAGTTAAGGAAAATGTCATAACCCATTATATAATTATTATCATTATTGTTATTACAAAACTGTTTCTGAGCCATCCAGTGCTGAATTCACAACTGTCATGAATAAAAATATCAACAGCATTAAGGCAAGGTTATAAATAACATAAACATCCTGGAGTCTTTTAGAGACTTTCCAATTAAGGAATTTATAATGCACTTTAATTTAGGCAGTACTTTTAATACCTGTCCTAAGTTTTAGGCAGCATAGGATACACAGAGGACTCCTGACTTCTTCCCAGCTGTGATAAATTTTCAGTATCACCAGGACATGGTGTCTCTGTCTTCTCTCTCATTTCATTAAGAAAATAATCATTTTGAAAATCCATATTTATAAATGTTATCAAAACAGGTCTGGTTCTTTTCATTATTGTGAGGGAGAGAGACCTTGACTCTTGCTGGTCCCTTCTCTCACCACTACGTTTGGTGGGGGTTCTACACCACCAATGCAGAGAAAATTCCTAAACATCTTTAATTCTGATCTTACCAACAAAAGCTGCCTCCTCCTAAAATCACCACAAGAGCAGGAATCATTTTAAACTTAAGCTGACTTCACACCTGTCTTCTTTTAGGCAGAGTTTCCATTTAATGAAAATTGCATCACTAAGACCTTCAAATATTTGGAGATCAACTGAGATCTCACTATTTCCTTGTGAAAACTCCAGCTGAGGGGTATCCACAAGTGAATTACACTCCACAGATTTTCTTGGATGGTGCAGACTGGGAGCTCCTCAGTAAAAGGCAACAAAGATGTTCTCCCACTTCTGAGCCCAGAAAAACACACATGGCAGCAAAGCAGGAATTGAAAAATTCAAATCTGACATTATTGTCAGATCTGTACACAAAGTTTGTTCAGAGGAAGTCTTCAGGAAAAAATTAAGTTTGAGCTTAAGACCTGGGCTGGTTCCTCTCCAAACGAGAATTCTCTGTTTTTCCACAGGAGCACTGGGATGGCGGGAGAATCGACAAGCGGAGCTGTTTTCCCTCCTCTGTTATTTTAGGAGTAAATAAAAACGCTTCATAGAAGAATTTTCACATCAAAAGGAAGTTCCAGGATCATTCTCTCCTCATTAACCTGCCTGACCCCAGGCCTGGCACTGAGGATTTTCCTGGGAGGATGCTCAGCTGGGCGAGGATGTGAGAGACGCCCGGTTCAGGATCACGGAACCGCTGAGGTCGGAAAAGATCCAGGATCATCGAGCCCAAGCCACCTCCAGCCCAGCCCTCCCGCAGAACAGAGCTACAAATCACTTGTCACCAACTTTGATCTACCTTGTTTCAGGTGGTTTCCCCCTCCTCTGTCTATTATTTCTGCCAAGAGACCCGTGAAAATTAACTACAGCCCCCATCCCTGCTCGAGTGACCCGGCGCTCCATCATCCCACGGCGAAATGGCAATAAATCATTTCAACTTTAATCTATTGTTATTGATGAACGTACAATTATTTGTCATCTAATATGCTGAAAATGATGACCAAAGAAATAGATCAACTTTTTTTCCTTCCCCCAAGTACGGCATTGATGGATTGTATCCCTAAACTGTTATTACACTTATAATGTACTCCTCTGCTATGACAGCACAGCTAGTTTTTTAATCATTCCATAGTAATCAACTTAAGACAACACAGCAAGACTCATAACTCATGTTCTTTTCATTTTTGGCAGTGATGGGAAATGAAAATGTTTTTATTCTTTTGAAATAATTCTTACCTGACTAGGCTGAAGATTGCTTTAAAATTGTAAATAAATGGTTGTTTATTGAGCTGGAACTGAAAAGTGACACATTAAAATGCCCGTTTCTGAAGAAAAAATAATAATTTAGGCCTGAGTGGAGCTAGAGTTGGTTAAAGAAATACTTTGGTTTTTTTTTAACTGGTTCAGTGCTAACTAAAACCTCACTTACTGGTTAAGTGAGACAAGCAAGGTTCTAATTTTCATATTTAGGAGCAGAGTTAGTCTGCAAACACAGACCGGCTCAGGAAAGAAATCTCAGGGTGCATTTCCCAAAACTCCCTTTGAAAACCTGTGGGCTTGGGAACCACTCTGCACTTTTAGTAACAACTCAGAGGTAGGACAGACCTAGAAATTGTCATCAACGTAAGTCTGGCAGACTGACTGGAACCAGTAAAAATCTCCTGGGAGAGGAAAACCTCAGTCATTCCTCCAGGAATTGTGAAGATGGGAACTTTCTAGGAGTTACCTTGCTTCTGCAAAATGCATGCAACATGGAAGAGGAGAAAATACTGCAGGAAACTCTTGATCAAAAAACAATGGTCTGGAAAAATCTGGCGTTGCAACCCTACCAAAAAACATACACTAATAACAAAAAAAAAAAATTAAAATAAACCAATGGTGACTCTGTTCTGATGGGGGTTTATATAATTTTATATATCTAAAATTATATCATTTTATGTATAATATATATAGAAATTATGGGATTAGTCCCATTAAATGGACTAATGAGAACTTTTTGAACTACTTTATTGCCCAACAGCCTTTGCACAGCCCACAGCAGCTTTCCCTCACTTCACATTTATCTCCATATACTTCTATCTATTTCTGTGGCGTTTTTCAACCTGTTTGCAGTGAGCAAAATCCAACCTCCTTCCTTGCCTCTGTTGTGGCTCCAAGGTTTGTCCCACCCCACCTGGGCACTGGTGGCTGCTGGTTTGGGGTGCCCTCCTCAGCCACACATCTGTAGGGTTTGTTTTGCAAAGCAAGAATTTGACAATGAAATCTGACATCTCTTTTGCCTTGAAATCCCTTTATTCTTAAGAGGTTTTTTTTTTCCCATGGTTGTTTAGGAACAGTGAAACCATATCCAAATTTTCCTCACAATCATTATGACCAACTATTTCCTCACACATCAAGATTTTTCTTTTTCACTGCCACGAACACAACTTCATTTAAAGACCCAGAAACCATGGATAGGGCTGAGTGCTCAAAAGGACACTCCATGGAGGAAAAGCCCATCTGATCCCACCTCACCAAGGGCAGGGGCACCTTCCACTGTCCCAGGCTGCTCCAGCCTTGCCTTGAACCCTTCCCAAGCCCTCCCCACACACAGCCAACAATTTCTTCACAATATCTGACCCAAATCCACCCTCCTGCAGCTTAAAGCTGTTCCCCTTGTCCTGTCCCTCCAGCCCTTGTCCCCAGTCCCTCTCCAGCTCTCCTGGAGCCCCTTCAGGCCCTGGCAGGGGCTCTGAGCTCTCCCTGGAGCCTTCTCTTGCCTTCTTTTTAACACCCAAGGAAAATACTGCCCCACAAAACGAATCCTTGCTCCATCCCTGAATAACTCACAAAGGAAATTTTGCCTGGACCAATCCTCCAAAGCAGCTGGGATTGAAGCACTGCTCTGACAATGAGTGTTCCTTTACAGCCTTTTAAAAATGTTAACTTTTCCAAGTGTCCTACCTGGGTACCAGAGCTGGTCAGCACCCAGCTGGAAAAGAAATGGGAATGAAAATGATGCTGTGAGCCCTGAGAAATGCAGATTGTCAGCTTTACCAAATCACCCCCAGCTCCCAAAGGTCAGCTCTGGCTCAGATCCTGATCCATCCCACTTGGTGCTGTCTGTCTGTCTGTCACCCAAAGAGCTGGGGACAAGCAGAGAAAGGGCTCCAAAACCAGCCCAAATCCCTCTGCTCTGCAACACAGGAAAGGCAGCAGTGCAGAGCTTGTCTGCCACCCTAAAAGATCCATACTTACCACATAATCCCCCCAAAAAGCCTCTTTGACATGCCCACCCTTTCAAAAGTTGTTAAAATGGACAAAGTTTTGTTCTGATCATCAGCACATGATATCTGGTTAAACCACAGCAGGCAATGTGATTTTTAAAAACAGGAGAAGGGATCTGGAGCAAGCACAGGGATGTTGTTTGAAGTGACTGTGTGCCCTCTCTCCATCAGTAGGCTCACACAGGAATTCAGGATTATGCATTCATCCCAAAAATGGGGTGAGGTGCACAGGAGGAACTGGACTGGCAGGGTTTTTTTCTGGTTCTGCAAAAAGCCAAGACCTTTTAAAATTATTTTATGGGGACAGTGGAGCAACATTTGCTGTGCACACAGAGAACTGCAGGCAGCAATTCCGAGTGACCCAGGCTTGTGCTGGGGCACAGAGGGATCAGCTCCCTCCATGAGGGAATTGGGAATGATGGGGAATACACAGCAGGCAATGTAATTTTTAAAAACAGGAGAAGGGATCTGGAGCAAGTACAGGGATGTTGTTTGAAGTGTATCCTGTCTCCATCAGGAGGCTCCCACAGGAATTCCAAATTATGCATTCATCCTAAAGATGGGATGAGGTGCACAGGAGGAACTGGACTGGCAGGGTTTTTTCTGGTTCTGCAAAAGGTCAAGACCTTTTAAAATAATTTTATGGGGACAGTGGAGCAACACTTGCTGTGCACACAGAGAACTGCAGGCAACAAATCCGAGTGACTCCAGGCTTGTGCTGGGGCACAGAGGGATCAGCTCCTCCATGAGGGAATTGGGAATGATGGAAAATAAATTCATTCCTGTTTAACAGCTTTTCAACAATCCTCTGCACAGTTTGATTTCTACACAGCCCTGTGATATAAAACACATCTTTCCAGAGTGAGGAACATTTTCTTTTCCTTACCAGCCTTAATTCCCTGCCTGTTTTGGTTGGATTTCCTGCCCCTCACTTGTTGCAAATGCCTGCAGCAATTTTCATCACGTCACCTCTTGTGCTCACTGCAAAACATTTCTTTATCAATGCACAGCACTGAGGCAGCAGAGATCCACTCCACAACTCCTTATCAACAAGAATAACCAATTCTGGGATATAAATTATTATATCTGCACCAAAAGCACACAGTACTCAACTCCAGAAATCTGCTTTTGGTGACTAAACGTGGGGGAAATCATCAATCATGCCCGTTCTAATGGGAAATGACTAACAAATAATTAATGGGGAATGTTACACTTAAAACAACAACTAAAAAAGACCCAACAAACACCACCTAAAGTGCTGCCTGTTTAGCCACCTGACACACTCAGCTCAATTTGCTTTTCCACTGAATTTACTTAGGGAATTATGGATGTTGCTAACTCGCTCAGATCTCCTTGCCTTTAGCCATCATTATCAGTTATCTTTGGGGGTAATCATTTTTCTTAAAATCATGACCCATTTGATATCTTAAAAACAGCAACATTAATTTTCATTTGTCACGGAGCAGGGTATAAATTGGCTAAATGATAATAGCATTCTTCTTGAGTAATCAGTTCTACATGATTAACCTAAATATTGCCAAAATATTGTTTACTATTCATTTGTATCCGAGGCAGAGGAGAGGCACGATCCATGAGTTAGAGCAGGATTAATTTAGGTTCTGCTCTGCATTAAAACTTGCCACAATGATTCATAATCATCTGCCTGGATATTTATCCTGACAAAACCATTTCATTTGGGGTGCTCCTCATCACATGATGCCCAAAAGCATCACTGCTTTCTCCTGCTTGCAATTTACACCACAGAAAGGCAAATGTGGGTTTGGGGTTGGATTTGGGGGTTTTTTTATGAACTCCTAACTTATTTCACTTCTTCATTTCATTTTCTTGCTGCAGGAGGATAAAGTCGATGGTCTTTACCACCATCTAGTGGATTTATTGACTTACAACAAGCCGCAATTATACCAAAAAATAGGAATAAAAATATTCAATCTGTCATATATAAGGAATTTATCCATTTTATGGTGAATATGACATTGTTTCTCACACTGTGTGCATTCATGTGTGCTGTAAACACTGTAAAAATGGATGAAAATCCTGAATCAGTGAATCTGTGACTCATTGATACAAGCAATAGAACAGGCAAAAAATTACCTCAGTAGGAGATTTAGATGGGATATTAGGGGAAATTTCCTCCTGGAAAGGGTTGTCCAGCCCTGGCACAGGTCATTCCTACAGGGATTTCAAAGGCCTGTGGATGTGACATTGGGGACATGGGTCAGTGTGGCCTTGGCAGTGCTGGGAATGGTTGGACCCAATGGTCTGAGAGGGTTTTTCCAACCCAAACCATTCCCTGATTCCATATTCTCCTTTTTTTAAAATGCCTGGTCACTCTTTCCCTCAAGCAGCAAAACCATCTACCCCTAAACCACATCTTTGAATGACAATTTTTTTTCCCTATCTTAACAAAATGAATTCCAACCCTCCCAAAAAGACTTTTCAAAGTGGGCATTGCTGCCCTTCACCCAGAGTGGGGAAAGAGAAGGGATTTTCCATGCTGGATTTAGTGATAAAGGTCTGGGTGTTCTCTGTGCTGCAGGATCCAGATATGATTTTGGGGTTATATTCCTTTATCTGCATATTGGAGAAAATACCCCCATTATAGAAGAAGGTTCCCCCCTTCATGGTGGAAAAAGTAGAAAAGGTTTGACTGATTTAATCACATTTTTAAAATAAAGAATAATTGTTTGGCAGTTATATAAACCTGTTTTTCTTTCTCCACATGCAGCAGGGTGGACCTAAATTGATTCCTAAATTGATTCCTGTGCTTTCCACGGCACCACAAAATATGGACCAACATTTTATCCCTGAAGAACCGAGTGTCCCAAGGACTTTTCAGATTTCTTCCCTCAGGAAAGGGATGAGCAGCTCCACCTGCACTTCCCTCTCACAATATTGGCCTTTTGTGGCAGCTGGCAGGTCCAAAATGCACCTCCAAAACCAAATTAACTCAAGATTTGCTTCCAGCCTTTTTCCAGATTGCTCCAAGCCCCATCCAGCCTGGCCTTGGACACTTTCAGGGATGGGACATTCTCCACCTTTCTGGAAAACTTTTGCCAGTGTTTCACTGTAAAAACCTGCTCATATCTCACCTAAACCTACGCTCTTTTAATTTAAAATGCTGGATTTCCAGCAGTCTCCTTCACAACTACCCAGGGTTTTATTTTACACTCTGGCCTTTAAAAATGAAAAGAGGAAAAAAAAANTACCCTCTGGCCTTTAAAAAAAAAAAAAGGAAAAAAAAAAAAAAAGAAAAAAAAAGAAAGAAAAAAAAAGGAAAAAAAAGGAAAAAAAAAGGAAAAAAAATTAAAATGAAGCAAAAAGCCCTTCAGCAGCTTCTCTCATTGATACCCAGCAGAGGACTGTGTCCTTCCTGGAGGGACCTCCTCGGATTTTGCACCTGATTAAGCCCTAACTCAGGGTTGGAGTCACGCTTTCGGTGACTCAGTGCTCTGGTTGACTGCCTGACAATCTCCACAGGGTAGAGTGCAATTTGCTTGTGTGCCCCAATTAGCAGTGCTAATTGGGGCACAAAATCCGTGTAAATCTTTTTTTTATTTTATTTTTTCCCTGGTTTGTTGGGGTTTTTAATCTCAACCACCACTCTGGGAATGGTGAGTGGGCAGTGAAACAGGAGGGGGCTGATCTGCCCTGCCCTTCAAAGGTGTCACAGGGAGGGGGGAAAGTCAGAGGGTTTGGAGAATCATGGAATTCCAGGATGGTTTGGGTGGGAAGGACTTTCCAAAGTTCATCTGCCATGAGCAGGAGCAGCTTCCACTGTCCCAGGGTGCTCCAAACCTGGCCCTGGGCACTGCCAGGGATGCAGGGGCAGCCACAGCTGCTCTGGGCACCCTGTGCCAGGGCCTCACTGCCCTCCCAGCCAGGAATTCCTCCCTAAAATCCAATCTAAATCTACTTTTATCAGCTAAAATCCATAGCACGTGGATAAAGGCAGAACTTCTCTGATAATATCAAGTTTCATAAGTTTTTCTTCGAACAATCCAGGAGTATTTTTGATGAAAACGTGTAGGGGATCTCAGAGGTTAATGTCCAATTATTTCAGCTGTGTGCCAGATTGTCCAGGTACTGAGGGATACAGGAGCTCTTTTAACATCAATATTCTGCTATTTTCACACAGAAATGGCCCTTCAGATGCCATTAGCATGCTTTAATATTTGGTTTTAACCCAGACTTGTAAGTTTGCTTGTGTACAATCAGGCAGAAAAATCTTTGCACACTTTTACACACACAAAAATCAGCTCAAAGATCAAGTGATCCTCACTGGATCCTTGTTGTGGCTGATGCTCCAAACAGAATCCCAGATTGGAATATAAACATTTAATAATTCAAAGAGAATATGCAAAAGAAACAGCCTAGAGAATGAGATGCCTTTTGCTTTTCTATGATGCGATTTGATAACACTGTAAAAGAATTATTGCACACTCCTAACACACTCTCCATTGCAGAAGTGCAAACTGAGTTTATTGTGATATATAATAATAATAAAAGAACAATTACCTCTTCCCCAGAAGCTTCAAACCTAAATCATCTCATGTGCTTCATTCAGGATGCTGTGAAAAAATCACAATATTTGGAAAGGACCCTGTCCCATTGCTGCAGTCAAAGGGTACAAAACCAGGATATTGACAGCTTGGACTTGTTATTTGTGGGTGTTATTTCAGGGTGACTGAAACACAAGGAAAAGGATTTTATCTATGGGAAGTTTGTCAACATCCTGCTCCAAAGTCTCCATCCAAACCAGACAAGACGGGACATGGAGAGAGGGTTGGTCCTGAGAGCTGAACTTTAAAAACCTCCTTTGCTGCACGTTCCATGGGCTTTTTACTTTAAAATAAAAAATAAAATATATAAAAATATATAAGAAATATTTTATATACAAATATATAAAATCAATTAAAAATCAAATTAAAATAAAATTATCTGCTTTTATGGCTCTACTCTAAATGACAAGAAGAAAAAAACTCTGCTCCTATTTAATTGGGGCTTTAATTGTTCATACTGTTACACTTAAAATAATTAAGCTCACACCCATGCCAAGGTGCCAGAGGAACAAATGTTGAGCTAAAAACACAGAGACAAATAATTCTTAAATTCTCACTTCCCAGTGGCACCTCTGGAGCACTTGTCCATGGCTCCAGGTCCTGTCCCCAAGTGCAGGAGGCATTCCAGGGATGGAGCAGCCAAAACTGAAATCCTGGACAGAACTTCACAACTCAAATTCATATTCTAAAATATTTTTTTATATTTATATCAAGAACAATTCTTACAGTAAAACAAGTTTTTAACCATTCTTTCTCTCCCTCTCAGGATGATAAAAACTCAAAAAGTTTGGAGTGTGATACAAAGGAAAGCCCAAAGAGGAAGGAGCTGCAGAACTGGGTGCAACTAAGAAAGAAAAAAACTTTTGGAAGAGTAATTAGTAAAGAAATAATCTTCACCCACCCTGTGGAAAGCCTGACATATGTTAAGGTCAGGCTTGTACTAACACAGAAAATCTTTTCTAAGCTGAATCCTTAGAGAAGGATGATTTAAATTAATAGGTACAAATACCCTCAGCTCCCAGTGACTGCAATCAGAGGAGAAAAGATTGGACAAGGCAGAGTTTGACCTGAGAGCATCCTCATCCTCCTGATGTGGGATTTTGGGGTTGTCCTGGGCAGGGCCAGGAGTTGGACTCCACGATCCTGGTGGGTCCCTTCTGACTCACGAGAAGGAGTCACTCTTCTCTTCTGACCTTCTACAAGAAGGACAAAGAAAAGGTGTTCTTTGAAAATCCAATTTATGGACACAGAGATGGAGATGAGGAGCTGTGCAATCAGATATTCCTGCTGCAGGATATTTGGGAAGAACCCAGAGGAGTTTCAGGGATCACATCCTACAGCAGGCTGGCAATGGCCCCTCTCCAAAGCCACCAGCACCACCAAGGGCACAGCCAATCCCCTGGACCTGCCCAGGTCACTCTGTCCCTGCTGACTCCAGCCCAACCCCGTGTTCCTCCTGGGAATGACAAACCCTCTGCCTTCAACACAAACTGGGATTTCCTATGTAAATCAGCAAAAATGTATTCAACATGACAGAGCTAATCAATGACAGCACAGCGGGGACGGCTGGAGAGTGATTCCATGGAGCAGCCCTCGTTGGGGGAAACTCTGGGCCACAAATAACTCATCTCCCCTTTATTAAATAATTAGATATTAACAGAGAACCACTGATTAGGCTGCACTGCTATGATAGTGTGTATTTTCTCTCTTGACTTTGTCACCGAGGTCACCAAACCACCCAAAGCCAAGGAGGAGAGAGGGAGACAGTGCATGGGCATGGCTGGAGAGAGAAGCCTTTTATTAACCCTCCTGATCCCCCATAATTTCACGTGTCAGCAGCTAATCAGGCACTCACTGACATCATCAAGGGACAGGGAGAAAAGATGTCCCCAGGGACCGATCACTTCTCACAGGAGAAAATCTACACTTGCACCGGGAGCGTGAGCGGATTTTGCAGATAAATAAAGAGGGTCTGCATTATAATCACTGCCTCAATTTATGTTTGTGCTGCTGGCAACAAAGATTTATCTCCAGCATGATGGAGATCGCAGTTACAGGAGACAGTCCTTGATAGTCCAACCCTTTCAGACTTTGTCTCATACTTTGTCACTCAAAAAAACAGAAGAAAATCATCTCCTTGTTGGTGCACAGCTTTATTAACGCTACTGGTTTGCCAGACAGAAGAAATACAAGGGATGCTGCATTTTAATCACTCTGTGTTTCCTTAATACTTTTATCCTGAAAGATTTTGTAAATCTAATCAACACAGCTCTTAATTCATCTACAGAGAACAGAGAGCCCCCTCTTAAGCAGGACAGAGATGTGACTTTAGCAGTGCTACCAAAAGGGCAGGGACACGGGAGTCACCCCATCAGCCTGGGGTCTCCAGGGGACAGCAAATGGTGCTGGCCAGGGGACACCTGGATTTCCAGGATTCCCTGGGATCCACAGGGATAACAGATGGCCAAACCCAGCCTGTGCCCTTCAAAAGGCTTCCCAAAGGTGCTGAGGGAGAAGGGAATGTCCTGCAGAGCATCCCTGGCTGTGCCCAGGAGCAGTGACAGCTTGGCTGTCTGTCTGTCTGTCTGTCTGTCTGTGTGTCCAGCCTGGGTGGGTTTATGGGATGCAGGGATGTTTCCAGCACAGGATGGGGATGAGGAATCTCACACAGCTCAGTAACACCGACAGAAGGCACCTGCCAACAAAGAAAAGGAAAAAGAAGGGACCTCCTGCCTCACACCCCAAAAATCAGCCTTGAACCCCTGCACCACTTTCCATGGGGATATATTTCTTATTTGGAAATAAGCATCTTGCCTGAAACCCTGCACCACTTTCCGTGAGGATATATTTGATATTTGGAAATCAGCATCCTGCCTGGACAGCCTTTCCACTCTCCAGGAATCAACCTAACAAAAGCCACCCATTGGGTTGGACTCCATCCCAAAGGTCTTCTCCATCCCAAATGATTCCATGATTTCCATTTGGAAAGCCAGAGGACATTCTCTGCACACTTCCACAGTTCCTTCTTACAGCACCTTGAGTCCAGCTCAGCACCATGTGCACAAACACGAGGCAACAAACAAAAAATAATCCAAAATATCCATTCCTTGGTCATTGTTATCTCATGGATTCATGGATTTGTGCAGCTGGACCTGATTTTTCAGGATGCTGGAGCTCCTAAATCCTCAACAACTCCAAGTCAGCTGAATCCCACGTTTTCTCCAGAAGGAGAAATCTCATGTCCCCATAAGGAAAAATGTCCCCTACCCCAACCAGGCATTATAAATTTATAATTTCCACATCACCATCTGCAATCTCAGTAAAGACTTCCCAACTAGACAGGTGAGCTTGGATGTGGGAGATTGACTTGTATCCAAAATTTAATTAAAATATTGCTTAATAATGTTTTAAGTGCAGAAGAACCTCAACCTGCAGCCCTTCAAAATGGAGAGGAAAAAAAATTTTAAAAAGAGATTCCTGCCCTGTACTGGCAAAGAATTTTGAAGAAATATAAAAAGATATCATGGTATGGGGAAAAAATAGGGAAAAAAAAAAATTGGAATGTGGAGAATATTAATGTTGAATTCTACCTGGAATTAGCCTTTTTTTTTTTTTTTCTGCTGGAATAGATGTTGATCTGCAAGCAGATCTTACAGGGTAGATTTGTTTGTTTTTCTGAGTTTTGGAGAGTTATGAGCTAAAAAGTAAGTCACAGAGGCACAGTCACTTAATTATATCCAATTGTTTGACAGTAATAAACCAATGTCAGCCCAAATCCCTGAATTAAATAACTTCACCAACACACTCAGGTGATAACATGAAACACATGCACTTATACTGACTGAAAACAGTAGTGGAAAATGTTATTTTTGTAAAGAGTTGCACCTCTTTTTTTTGGGCTGTAATTATGTATTTCCAAATATATGTATGTAAATATATCTATTCAAAACTCCATTTTTATCAGCACCTCTTCCCTTAGCACTGACAGATTCTGCACCTACTCATGTTTCTCACCAAACCCTCCTAACCTGGAACTGAAAATGTTGGGAATCCAGAATTTCCCCTTGGAATCTTCATTCCAGTTTCTTTGTTGGATACAAATATTGGAATTACTGGGGAAATCCTCTCTGCAACACAGAGCAATGAACAGCAGAGCCAGGAAATTGCCAGTAAGGATCTGCTGCCACCAACACATTCAAACCACACCAAAATCAAAGGTGAAATAGATTTTCCTGATATTGAGAATATTTCCTCTCTAATTTTGAATGGGTTTTGTGATGCAGAACACCACCAAGAGAGAAACTTTTGCATCTCTCCCATGATTTTCATTTTCTAATGTGTCCACATCCTCATTTTTAAATCCAACTACGTTGCAAAATTCAAATTTGAAAAAAACAAATTGATTTATTTTCATCATGGTATTGATTTATCCTACCTAGACCTAATCTCTACTTATTAGGATTTTTTTTCTTCATATCTGGTTCTCCTACAAGGTTTATTTAAAAATAAAAAACTGAATTTAGCCCAGTTTTACTTTAATTAAAAGGTTCATAATTGAGAATAAGGATTTTTGAACTTGGGACCAAATAACCCCATTTTTTCTGTGTGATCTGGGTATCATCTTTAGCCATAAGAACAACCTTAAATGATCACATCCTTAAACAAAACTTGCACAAAAAGAGAAACAGAGCAAAGTCTAAACCCAAGTCAAACCAGGATTTTCCAAGGGTCGTCTTTGCTGTGGGTCCATGAAAATGAATTTGCCAAATGCAGCCCAAGGCTCCCCAGAGTTCTGGGGTTGCTGTGGGACAGGAAATTCAGTGAGTTTAAATATAAACAATATCTGAATTCTCAGCATATGCAGAAGCTGCATCTGACACAGCCTCATTATGCAGTTTGTTCTTCTGAAGAGAGAATAAGTTTCACACCTAGAAATAAGCACTTTCAGGTACTAAATGTTAAATATCTCCATTCCCACCTACCCCAGCGTTACCAAAATCTATTTCTTTGCTGTTATCCACCTACCCTGACGTTACCAAAAAGCTCTTTTTTTTGCTGTTAGTGCTGTGAAGAGCTCACAGCCAAGCTTCTAATTTTAATTTTCTGGAAGAATCCCCGGAAAGACGTGGAAATTGTTCCTTTCAACGCACCGAGAGCTTTGTTTGGCTTCAAAACCAAAGCCTGGGCTTCAATAACTCCTGAATGTCAGCACAACTCCCATTCCCAAAATGTGTGGTTTAGGGAGGGAGCCCATTCCGGCTCCAGGATAATTCCAGCATTAATTTTCACCTCTAATTGTTTCCTCCTCAAACAGCCCCACAGAGAGGGACTCCCAGCCCTTTGCTGCACATAACTTATCACAGCATTAAATTTGCCTAAATTCTGCTCCTCTGCTGACCCCTCAGTCTGTAAACAAATACATTTGTTCTCCATATATTTATGTTTTGTCTTCTAAATGGTGAGAAAATGAGCCTGGAAATCTTCATATTGTAATTGTATCATCAAAGCCTGTTGAGAATACGATAAAGTAACCAGAAGTTAAATTATCAATAAGAGTCATTTATTTTGCATTTTTATTTTAAAGAATACTTATGAGAATTGTGATAAATTAGCAGTGACAAACTACTTCTTGCAGGCTGATTTTGTGTGGAGAGTTTAATTAAACATTGCAGCTGTTTATCTCTATGGTGATTAAATTTTCATATGTAAATTACATGTATTAAGATCAAGATACTTATGTAAATGTCACTTGCCTTAATGTTTTGTGTTACTGTTATTAACATCTCACCATCAGCTTGTAATCTTCTTGTATTGCATTACGCCGCCGTGCACTACATGACTAAAATAAGGAGATTTATATCTTAATAACAAACAAGTTTTTAAAAAAGAACATCTCGCTATGTAATTGAGATGTAGATAAAAAAAAATTAAAAAATAAAATAAAATAAACTGCCGAGGGTGAACTGCTGGAAATTTGAGAACCTCGTTGGCTGGAGCTGTGTTTGTTTGTGGATGTGGCACTTGGGGACCTGGTTTAGGGATGGGCTCCAGGGGTTCTCCAAGCTGAACAATTCCATGGGTGCCTCCCATGTGTCTGCAAACAATATTTGAAATGGGAATCAGTGTTTTTACACACAGGGGCCAAGAAGAGCACCCAGGGGCAACTGGAATTTTCCAATACCACTGAAAGTGGTACTTTCACTGTGGGGGAGAACAGGATCATTTCACTGCATCTACCTGAGAACACAAACTCAAACTGGATATCTAAAAATCCACTCAGAATAACTCTCCCATCTGCTTAGAGCAGCCGAGGGCATCATGGTTTATCCTGTGTTGTCCCCACCAAGTAAAAAGCAGAATTCTATTGTGGATCTGATATGAACACAACTTCTAAACAACAACAAACCAGATTCGTATTTCAAGCAGAGAAAAAAAACTCAAGATCCACCCACATCCATTTCCAACAAGCAAAAGAAACCCCTGAGCAGTCACAAATATTTCTTTAGCAATGGAACTTCAGACTCCTGGATCTTACAGTGAATCAAAAGAAAAAAAATACTGAGATTTGCCATTTACTACATTTTCTACATATTTTTGCTACTCTTGCTGTATCCCAGTGAGTATTGTTCTTATTCCCTTTGATGATAAAGATTAACTACAACTTGGAGTAAAGACACACGAAGATCTGCCATCTGATCTTACTTATCAGACAGAGGGAAGTTCTTTGTAAACAAAGTTCCAACCCTAATGCAAGAAACACTTTTCATTATGCCAGTCATGCCTTCCGACAGGCAGACACTCACTGACAGCACGAAATCAAATTCATCGTTTGCAAAAACAAATTAAGAACTCAAACTGCAGCAGGCAATACACAGAAAATGAGATAAAACCACTCGGGAGTGATTTCTTTTGAGGAATCCATAGGTTTTGTGGGATCTCAGGGTTTGCCCTGGCTGCTGGGATGGGCAGGAGGAAAGGGAAAGATCCCTGGGTGCTGGGGGCTTCACCTTCCCCCACTGCCAGCCAGAGGACACAGCACTGTCAAAGGAGGGGAACATTATTCCCAAAGCTCTGAAAAGCTTTGAAGACGCCCCAAATTTAGGTTGGATTTCAGGAAAATGTTTTTTTACTGAATGAGTGATAAAGTATTGAAATGGTCTGCCTGGGGAGGTGTGGAGTCACCATCCCTGGAGGTGTTTAAGGAAAGAGTGGATGTGGCACTCGAGGCCGTGGTTTAGTTGAGGTTGGATTTGATGATCTTGGAGGGCTCTTCCACCCTTGTGATTCTGTGAAATAACTGTGTGGATGTTCTGATGGGCAAATCGAAGCTGAGACTCAGCAGGAGTTCAGCAAATCTCTCACTGCTTGGAAGGAAGTGCAGTAGGCACAAGGAATTAACAGTTATTTTAATGGGAACTGTCCCTCAGTGCCAAAAATCCCACCTGATGAGAGCCTGACTTGGTACTCTCAGGGTGTCACAAACACATCTCCCCCAACAGCTGCAATCCCTAAATCCACTCCAAGTTGCCTTTTTATTTTAGAGTCTTCGATTGCATCCCAAACGCACTTTGGGGATTAAATCCATTTCCTTACAGAATTTTCTATTTCCAAATTTAAAATAAACAATATCTGTCCTTTAAATCCACTCAAAGGTTAAACTGCTAGAAAAGTGGGGTTTTTCTTTTCCCAGCACCAGATTTCAGGTCTTGCCAGAGGGTATTTGCAACATTTAGACCATCCTAAACTCCTTATCCATGGCTTGATGCTCCCACTCAGCCCAGCTCTGCCTCTAGCACATTATTCCTGCCTTCATCTGTTCAGCTGAAAAGATGAGGGCAACATTTTGGAGATTACCAAACTTCCACTAAGGAATGTGATGGATTCTTGAAAGTTAATTGTTCTAAAAGGAATTGGTTCTGAGTTCCACTCACTCTACTCTGAGAAGGCACAAGAACAGTGTACCCCAAAGCCCACTGAAAATTCACCTTTGAAATTTTTTTTTCAAGTTAAAAGTTTTGTTGGGTTTTGTTTCAATGAAATAGTCTGTGTTTTCAACTGTCCTTCCCATGGAAAAACTGCTGTGGCAGAAGAATAAATCTTTCCAACTTTCATAGTCAGCAACAACCTCAGTTAATTGGAAATTGGATATCACAACATTTTGGGGTTTTCTCTCCTGCACAGAGCACATCCTTGATAGGAAACTCCAACCTGTGAACTTGCCCAGCTGAAATGCAGCAGAATTTTTGCAGCTGCAAAGACCTGATCCAGACATGGAAAACTGGTTCCAAGTGCCATCTCCAATGTGGGAGAAACCTCCAGGCTACCAAGGGGGGAGGCAAAATCACAAGGTCATTTCACAGATCCTTCTTCACCAGCAGCTCCACACTCATTGGATTTCTTGGACACTGAGATATCTTTCAGATAAGTGAAGGATTTGTCCCTGCACCCACCCATGGATTCATTTCCTATCTCTGTGTTTGCAGTTCAGGCTAGAGTGTCCTGGTTTATCAACCACGGCATGAAAAATGGGATGTGGGACCATAAAGAGACAGAGACAAAAGGAGCAGGCTCATTGTGAGGGAGAAAGCTCCTGCTTCTCCACACAAATCTCCCTCATCATCCCCAGTCGAGGAGAAAGGGTGAAATGTTGTTTATGGGGCTTTGGAAAGGACTGCATTATCCTAAAGATTGCCTGGATTTCTCCACAGCCATTAAACAAGGACAGATAATGATGAAGTTCACCACGAGGCATTTTTCTGCAACAAGAAAACCTACTCGTATTTTAGTTTAGTTTGCCATAAAACTTCCTTTATTCACTGACTCCCTACAGAAAATAATAACCCTGAGTGATGATCATAGCCAGGATAGCTGGCAGCAGGTCCACCACAATTACCAGAAGTTAATTAGAATTATTAAAATAACAAACACGAGGCCACCGATATTATACATCCACATTTAATAATGGAACTCAACGGTGCATCTGATTCATGAACTACATTTATTATTTTAAAGCATTTTCTTTCCTACCAAATTAAATATTGATGGATTATCCTCTCCAAATCAGTTGGTGGATTGGATTCTATTTATACAGGTCCTAAAAATTAAGCTTTAGAGCAGAACTATAAAGAGTCTCTTCTCTCCCCGAACAGTAAAATAACTTGCAGTTCATTTTTGCTTGTTGCTGCCCTCTCCACAGTTTTCTGTTTGGAAAATGAAATTCCAGACTTAAAACCAATTTGCCAGACAATTTCATCAAACACGGTTTCACCTCCTGTTGCTGATTTAATCCAAATTTATTTAAGGCCACACTTGTAAGAAATTTCAAGTTCAAGTTGTCAACATCTTTGCACCCACGTGAACCCTAATAATTTTAACATGCACAGCCTCCACAGTTTTAATTTTCAAGGGCATTTCAACACCTCTCTGCTCCCTGACATGCTCGGCTGTGCCCCTCCTGCCTCCTTCCTTCACACCACGATTATTTTAATCAGACAACTCGCAACAGATTGAACACGTGTTTACTCCACTCCAGCATGTGCACAGTGTTGTAAAGAGCCTGGCTTTATTTTTAGATCCTAAAAGTGAATTATGCAGCACATGGGATCAGGAGAGGATTTTAAAGCCTCTGTATTGGTGGATTTGAGGAGGAATTGCTGACACACATCACGCTTCCGTACACAGGCAGGCATTGTCAGGGCCATGCTTCATCATATTTTCTGTTCATTTTTTTAACCAAATCAAGCCTTTTCAGGCCTCAGACATTTGAAAAGGCAAATATTATTTTAATTGCAGTAACTGAAAATATATGGAGCTCCCTGAGCTGCTCAGAAGGTTGGGGTTTTTTTGAGGTACAAGAAAAAGTTCAATTCTTCTTTCCATAACCAGCTACCTTGGTCATCAGCCTTCCTCTAACCTTCATGTATGAACATACAAATAATTTAAAGTTTTTAACACATATATAGATATAATTACAGTTTCTCAATATTTTAAAGAAAACTATTCCTAAAGGAAATTAGTAACAAAAGAAAATAAAAATTATCTATTCAAACACCAAAAATTACCAGCCAGGTACTGGATATGCATCCACTCTCCCTTCAGTTATTTATTCTGGGTCCAAATGGCCCCAAATAATTAAGGAAGAAGGTAATTAAGGAAGAAGGAATATAAGATTCAAGAGAACCCTTAAAATGCTGAGAGATCTTCAGGCTATAAACTGCTTCTCCAGACTTCACAGGACCAAAAGGGATGAGGAGGTAGGAAATGCAGCTCCACTAAAATGACTTTAAAATAAAGATTTACACTTCATTCGAAAGATAATTCTCATTGTGAGTAAAACCCTTCCAACCCAAATTATCCCAGGATTTTACCAAAGTTTGAAATTATTAGAAGAAGCAAGAGGGAAGAGCTGTCCCTGCTGGAGCTTGAACCAGATTTTGGTGTCAGATATTGTGGGACAAACCCATCCACAAAAAGCTGGTAGAGCAAAACACACCAAAGAGCTGAGCTCCCAGAAAAAGGTTCTGCACAAATTCTGGGGGAAACACATGTGAGTCTGGGAAACAGCTTGCTGTGAGAACAACTTAGAGACTCTCAGTCTTAAAATAACAGTTCAACAACAACTTGCCACAGTGTAAAAGCCCTAATAAAGATCAGCCTTTAAACAGGAGCTCTCCAAAATGAGCCCCACACAGCAGATCCCACAGGGCTCCAGCCCACCAGAGAACAAAACTTGGCTTTTTCCTCCCTCCTCCAGCAACAACTCAAGGCCGTGCAGGCTCCCACATTCACTCCCTGACCACTCCAACACTGCCTCCCTTCCAGTCTGCTCCTCTGTTTCCCAGAATATCTGGGGATTTTCCTTAATTAAATGATTTCACACCATGTTATCTCTGGTTAACACGAAACCAAGCTTTACTAATTTGATCTCCACACGTCTGGCACCGTTTGTTGAGGCTCTGTCACCACCTCTGAACGTTGCCTGAGTTTGACCTCTTGGGCTCCAGTCCTAAACCTCTCGATTGTCCCAAGCCAAGGGTTGAACAAAACCCAGCATTAGGACTTCAAAAGCATCCAGCTGAATTGTAGATTAATTAGATAATCATTATTTTTTTCAGAGACTGGCATAATTTTTCAAGGAGTCCTTACAGTGAGGCACTGGAAAAGAAGCAAATTTGGGACTTCATTCTCCTCTTTTTCCCTCTTTCATGCTCACCATTCCTCTTTTTGCCTCAAAACTTGGCCATTGTAGGTGAACAGTTCTTTTGGTTTTCACTGTTGTGCAAAGACCTTATATTTGCCATTCCATCATGAATTTTTCCCATTTTCCTGCTGTCTGTGGTAAGCCCCATGCTCTGGGGTTGGGCACATCCAGCATGGGCTGCCCCAAACGTGGGGAAAAATCCAATTTGTTCAACTTTTACCAAGAGCAGATCCCTGCATTCCCTCCCTCTGACTTTTAAAATCTCCTTTTTGTAAAATTCCAAGTGTTGATGTCAAATTTGCTGGTTAGGCTGAGAGGAAATGGCCTCAAGTTTTGCCAGGGGAGGTTAAGGAATGGATATGGGGAAAATTTCTTCCCTCAAAGGGGGGAACAGCTGCCCAGGGCACTGCTGGAGTCCCCATCCCTGGAGGGATTTCAAAGCCACCTGGATGTGGCACTTGGGGACATGGGTGGCTTTGGCAGTGGTGGGGAATGGTTGGGCTCAATGGTCTGAGAGGGTTTTTCCAACAGGAATTGGAAAACTGGGATTCTGTGAGGAGGAGGTTTAGCCTGAGGAGGCTAAACCAAATTTTATTGTTTTTACTTTTCTCCAGCCCAAATACCCACTTTGCATTTAGAAAACAATTAAGTGACACTCAAAACTTTTCCAGACTCTGAGACATCACAGTCTGAGAAGTTTTACAAGTTGGATCCCTCACTCAAACCTACACAGCGAGTTCTGTGAGCACCCAAAATAACAAATCCCTGAAACTTTGAGGTGGGGGTGTCATTTTTAACGTTGATTTCCGCTGCTGGGGCTGAGTCAAAGGGAGCCTTCTCACCGACTCCCAAGTTCCCACCAAACCAGGCCTTGGTGCCCCAGCTCCAAATCAAAATTCCACCCAGCACAAGTGTGAAAATATTTTCAGCGTATTTATTAGCACCTCCTCTCTCTCAGAAGGCAAACAGAACGACGGGATTTCAGGAGAGTGAAAGACAGGATATTAGCCCCCCGTGCTGCCAGTGCTCCCAAATTTCTGCCAATTCTTGTCACTCCCGACCCCGGGCGGCCTCACGCGATTTTATTTAATCAGCCCACTTCCAAATTCTTCGGGAAAAAAAAAACAAATGAAGTTAAATAACAAATAGCATAAATATTTTAATAGGCCTTCACATTACCAACTGCCAGACCAGCTGTCTAAACCGCAAGAGTTGGGGTGGCTTTTTTTTCTTTTTGTAATATATTTTAATATTTTTTTTTTACAAAGCAGAAACACATACGTCTGTGCCTCCAAAGGCATCTGTCTGGGGAGTGATCCCTGGCCCTGGCACCACGGCACAGACGCTGCGAATGGACACTTGGAGGGTGCTGGGTCCCTGCTGCCTCTCCACGCTCCTGTGACAAGTGGGAAAGGGGAAAACCCACCCTGAGCTCAGCCTTAAACACTCAGATTCCTTCCTGAATAATTTTCAGATGGAAAAGAATATGGAAAATTATTCCAGTATTGTGTATTTATCACCAGGCAAGAAAAAAGCAGGTTTGCTTGTGGTTCCCTACCTGTGGAAAGTCCACAGCCATGATCCCAAAGAGCAGATCTGGCTTTACCCAGACAATATTTTGGGAATTTGGCTTTTGTGACAACGTGGAGCTGTCCCTGCCCATGGAAAGGGTTGGAGTGAGATGAGCTTTAAGGTCCCTCCCAACCCAAACCATTCTGGAATTCTAAACAAGAGGAAGAGGATGCTTGGAGCCCCACACCCCAAAAGGACCAGCTCAGGAGGAAGGGGTTGAGTATCTGCAGTATTTATATATTAAATATATATATTTAATAATATGTTCACAGAGAGAAAGAGGCTTTGAATCTGTCAGTGAAATACCTGTTATTGAATTGAAAATAAAAATGGAAAATCTTCATTAAATACTCCCAAGCCCAATGCCTTTTTAGGCAAATTGAATTTTAAATATAGGAGAAAGGAAACAGCAAATTCCCAAAAGAAGAAAATAACTGCAATTAAAAAAAATATTTGATGACAGAAGTTTTGGCTATGAAATCTGAAAAGACACAGTCTCACCCCCTTATGACACTGAAACAGTGAGAGGAGGATGAAAATTTCTTCTTCCTTTAGTGTCTCATCTAGGCTAAACTTCACAAAAATTCAGTTTTTAAAGACAGGACTAATTCCCACTGACTGCAGAAGAAAGATGAGCTCACCAGCTGAATTTTAGGGAAAATAAATTCCAGTCCAGAACCTGGAAGTGTCCCATGCATTGGACCCAGGTCCCACATCCTGAGGGTGCACGTGGATAACCACGGCCAAATTTTCAACCTGAATTCGTAATACTGAAAATATCTTTTTTATATATACACAATTATACAAGATAGCTTTAATGATTATAAATATATAAAAATATATTCTACTTTTATATACTTAACATATTATCAGTTCATATGTAATGTGTCTATAGATGAAATATAGACACACTATATATACACTTATGTAACTTAATTAATATTCACAAAGCAACTGTAGTTGATTGCCAAATTTTGTCCTATTCTGAGCATACTGATTTTCATTAGGAACACTGATTTTTCCTACAACACCATATTAATTACCTGCTGTTTCCCACAAATTTTAAAAAATTAAAAATTTATTTGGAGCCTCAGGAATAGTGAACATTCATAAAAAAAAATCTTTAAACAGTTACTATTGCTTAGGTTTAAGTTCTCTAGAATTCTACGTAATACAATAGAAATCCTGTGGATTTTTGGGATTAGATTCCCAGAATGGTTTGGGTGGAGGGAATAGAAGAGCTCAGCAACGTTTTCTCTTTTCTCAGCCTCTCCAGCAGTGGAAAGGTCCCTTCACAACTGTGTGAAAACTATTGGTTTTGGGAGAAAAAGGGATTTTTTGATTTTCCTTGCAGGGGAAGCAGCTGAAGTTTGTGTGATGCCACCACGTGAGGGAGCCCTGCCCTCAAAAATTTACGTTTTTAGGAATGACAAGACAAAGCAGGAATGAACCTGAAGGGGGATCCTCCAAGGGGATGCCAAAAACCCGAGCCTTGGTCCTTCAAAAACCTCAAATCGTCCCAACCAAGCCTTGGGAGAGCCAGGGAGAGAGAAAATCCTCAACTGGTGAGAAAAAAGCCCTTTTTTTTTTTTTTATACTCTCCTCATTGATATTTGAGCACAGAGTAAGTATATAGTTAAAACAGTGAGGTGCCTTATTTCTGTCTGAAAACCAAGATAAGCTCATACTAATATCATTTAAATTCACAGGCAAAGAGGAAGAAACAACTGATCCTGGAAATAAAAGAGACATAAAACTTTTATATTTTGCCCCATAAATTACGCTGCTGTCTCCCAGTGGGTATTTTGAAATATCCACACAAAGGGGTTTAACCACACAGCCCAAATGTCTCCCACCAACTTATTCTGACCAAATTCATAACCAAGCAGGGGCTAAAGCAGCCAGTGTGGTTTTTCACCACACAGAAACATTTACAATATTTAAATCACAACTGAAATGAGTCAAACCGAGCTTGCTCTGGCGTCGTGATCCTCCCCTCCCTGCTGCTGTCATGTGCACTGAGCATGACCTGGGGTTCCCATGGAAAAGGGAATTGTAGTGACAGCCTGGAACACCATCAGCAGTGAAGGGAGCTTGGAGGGCTTAAATCTACTTAAATCTACTTAAATCTACTCCTTCCTGATGCCAAACGTTGAGTTCAGAACCTAAACAACGACTTCCTGCAGAACCACCTTTCCTAAAAACCATCTAAGACCCACCTTTCCTGCAAAGCTGTGCCATTTGTGCTGCAGAAAACCCCACAAAACACTTCTGAACATTCACCTAGCACCACACAGATGGGTCAAGGTTTGGCTGAAAGTCATGGAAACCAAGGGTTGTCAGAATTCCTCAGCCTTCACAGTCCTGCTGGGTACAATGGGGTGCAGGGACAGCATCTTCCTGGGGTGAGGGATTCCCCTCCCAAAAGTCAGAGCCCCAAGGCTGGGAAAGGCCAGACCCAGAGGAATCCCTGTGTTGGGAGGTGCCACAGAACCATGGAATTATTTGGGTTGGAATGCCTTTGATGCCTTGAGTTTTATTTCTCATATATTTCAAGCTCTGTGCTGCCCAGGGTGCAGCTCTGAGCTCACACTCAGGGTCACTCAGCTCTGCACACAGCAGGGACACAAAACAAATCCTTTCCCAGATGGAGACCAAGCACAACTTTCAACCCAAAAGCACAAACAAGGGTGGCTGGAGGGAGGAACGAGAAGGATGGGACCTCACCGCCTGGAGCTGGAATTGGACAATTAAACCCCAAAATGCAAATGGACCAAAACTTATAAAAATGTGAGACCTCATGACCAGTCATGAAATTTTGTGACCATTTTGGGCCCACCTTGGGTGTAGCCCTGTCCAGGCTCTTGTCCTGCCCAAGGTGTATCCTAATAGCTTTTTAATAAATCTCTATTCTCTAGACCGATCCAGTCTCTGTTCCAGGTCACCCTTCCCAAGGTGTCACCTTAAGGATCATCCAGTTCCATCTTGACACCTTCCAATGTCCCAGGTTGCTCCAAGCCCTGTCCAACCTGGCCTTGGGCACTGCCAGGGATCCAGGGGCAGCCACAGCTTCTCTGGGCACCTGTGCCAGGGCTTTCCCACCCTCACAGGGAACACTTTTGTTGTTGTGTGCAACAACGTGGCCTTGAGAGTAACCTGCACTTTCAAGCCTGAAGTACACTGCTAAAAATTGCTAAAAACAACCAGCAAACCAGGCAAAGGAACAGGTCCTGGTATGATATCCAAGAACTGTTTATTACAGGTGTGAGATACGAATTCCTGGGCCTTTAGAGAAATACTTGGCTGGTCTCTGTGGGAGAGTAATAGAATCTGAGAGTCTTAAAATCCCAGAATGGTTTGGGTTGGAGGGGACCTTAAAGATCATCCCATTCCAGCCCTGCCATGGGCAGGGACACCTCCCTCTATCCCAGGCTGCTCCAAGCCCTGTCCAACCTACCAGAGTCAGATTTAATCTCCAATGGATCCAGGGAGGACACCAGGATTGGGCTGAGGGCACAGGGTTAAATATGGGGCAAAAGGGGCGGGTCTGAGGAACAACGTCCAATAGGAGTAAGGGAAAGTGATGTGGAGGCGTGGTTAGGAACCAGGAGAACCAATAGGCTAAGAGGGGCGGAGTAACACAGCAGACCTGGGCCAATGGGGATGAGGGGCGGGAAGAACGTTCTAGAGAGAACACATAAAAGGTAAATGGGGCTGAACAGGGGTGACATCAACTTGACAAACCAATAATAATAATAATATTATATAATAATGATAATAACGGAACCTTAAATATATGAACACATGGCTACAAAGGCCCGTGGGAGAAAGGTCTTCCCTTATCCTAATCTTGAGGGGCATTTCTCCTGGCCTGCATCGACCCCTCCAAGGTTGGGGTGTTTTTTCTGCACACAGTTCTGTTCCAATATCCCATTTAGCCCACTCTGAGTCATTTTTAACTCATTCCCCCTAATCCTGTGTCTCCATCCCTTCTCCAAAGTCCCCCTTGAAAGGGAGAGGGGGGAGCCCCTTCAGGCACTGAACCCTTCTGCATTCTGGTCCCCCCTCAGAGATATTAAAACAGGCAAATTTAAAAAAGAAAATTAGCAATAACTAACTTCATAATTTATGAGGAGTCTAACTGAAATACTAAAATACAAGAATGTTTCTCCTGCCTCACATTCCTTCAGGGCACCTTTGTATCACTTTCAATGTTTTGCAAACCCTAATTATAACAAGTACTTTGAAAAGGTGGTGTCACACCGCGAGCCAAAATATTAGGGAACGTTATTACACACCTGTGCTCAGTCTCTCACTTCTTTTACAAGGCCACACAAACCAAAAGCTTCGAGACAGAACTCCTGAGACTCAACCTCCACCTACACCCAGCTCCCCTGCTCGCTGATTTAAATCCGTGTGCACCGAGGGGATGGTGGAACAGGAGGGGAAGAGTTTGGGACTCACCACAGCCTCCCACCCACTAATTACAGGAATTGGGAGAGGCTCTGACAGTGCACTGCACCCTCCTCACAAGGGGTCTCATTTTCTCTCCTCACTTGTATTAACTGTAATTAAAAGAGCTGCACTCCCTGTGATAAAGCGACACAACAGCTTTGCTCTTCACTTCTTCTCTCCCTGTGTTTTTCCACCCATATCACACCATTAACCTTTCTAATTAATAAACAATACTTCATTTCTTTAACGCATTTATTGATGTATAATAACCACAGAATCCTAAAATGGTTTGGGTTGGAAGAGACCTTAAATTCCATCTTATTTCCTTTCCCACAGGCAGGGACACCTTCCACTCCCCCAAACTCCAAGTTCTGTCCAGCTTGGCCTTGGGATACTTCCAGGGATGGACCATTGTTGCTACAGGACACGAACAAAAGATGAAAGACTTAAAGATTTCAGAAGGCAGAAGTTATAAATAACTTCATTGTCTAATTTTATAAGCTGTTCTGATACAGACTTAAGACAATTCGTGAACAGGACTGACACCTCCCCAGTCCCATTGGTCAAACTAGAGAAACGGCCAAAATGTTTTTCTCTGAGAACCAGAAAGGCAAACACTACCTGGAGAAAGATTCTTTTGGGAAAGGATGGCTGTTTTGCCAAGACTGTTTTGGGAAGAAGCTTTCCTAAGAAACTTTGCCCTTGGGAATGGAATTAGCAGCTACCAGCAGGGTAAAATCTCTAAGGCTCAAAACTATCAGGCCCACAGGACATCTCCAACTTCTGTGCTCCCCCACCTTGCCCACGGAGAGCAGATTTGGTAATGGGAGCTCCATACCTGTGCCAGAGCCCAGGGAAGCCAAGGCTGCCTTCAGAGGGGAGGTGCTGCAGGTCTGCAGACACTCAGGTGTTAATATGAATTGCCCAGGAAAGAATGAAAGGTAAAACTTTCCTTGGATCAGCCATGCACATTTCCTCCTCACACACACACACTGGATTACATTGGTTGGATCAAGCTCCCAGTGCCTTGCACTCCTTTTCTGCCCAAATATGATTTGGAAAAATTAACAGCTTTACAAAAAAACATCCTCATGGTTTCCTAAAAGTTCTGTTTTCTGTTTTTCTAAATTAACCATTAAATACACAGACATCACATCAAGCTCTGCATGCCTTGCTCCATTCTCAGTCCCAAGAGGAGCTCTACAGGAAGCTGTCACCACCCTGCCCATCCCTGACCACACGGATTGGGAAGGGACGCTGCTCACATCATCCCACGGAATTCCCGTGGTTCCATCCTGGGGAAGAGTTATTTCCTTGGATGCAAACAGGGGACTGAGAAGATTTACACAGTCAGTGTGGTCTGCACACAAATCACAGGCTGTGCTTTCCCTCCCTTTGATCATCCCACTCCCTTAATTCAGGACATGCTCCCAGGATGGCCCTGCCAGAGGGAGGATGGGCAGTGGGGCTGGCAGCACCTCATAAATCCAAATTCCATGAGCTGACATCAAACTGCCATCAGTACCTGGAGCTCCTTCCCAGAGCAGGAGTGGGATGAATGAGCAGAGCCCTCCCTAATTCATGCACTCCCATCCTGTCAGGAGGGAAGCAGTTGATGCTTCCATTCATCATTTTCCTGGCAGTGTCAGGCTGCCCACAGAATGTTCTGCTCACAGTTCCACGTGCACCTCTGCAGTTACTGCTCTGCCCACGCTGCTCACCTGGGCCAGGAGCATTCCAAAAACCTCTGGGCATGCACAGAAACACCCAAAATCAAGAACAGCTTCAAACTTCACCACTTTGTCCTGAAATCAGCATTAACTCCAAAATGTTTAGGGCCATCTCTCATGCACTTTGGTAACTCTTTCTGCTTGAGAAACAGCAAAGGTAGGACTAACAGACCTCCTGGACAGGGATCTTTTCTTAAATTCATCCTTTCTGAATTTCACCACATTTTTGGAGCTGTCCCAAGCCAGGTTGGTCAGGGCTTGGAGCAACCTGGGATAGAGGGAGGTGTCCCTGCCCGTGGCAGGGCTGGAATGGGATGAGCTTTAGGGTCCCCTCCAACCCAAACCATTCTGGGATTTTAAGACTCTCTGATTCTATTACTCTCCCACACAGACCAGCCAAGTATTTCTCTAAATATTTGCTTAGCATAAGGCCCAGGAATTCGCATCTCACACCTAGGAATAGGAAACCAAGGCTGGAGACCTCTCAGAAAATTGATAAATATCAGTGAAATTTGCCTCTCGCGACAAGGTCACTGAAGTAGACATTGAAATACCAATTAAAAGCCTCCAGAAATTTCATTTACACGTTTATCCAGAACTTCTGTTTGTCTGGGAGCTAAAAATAAATAGATTTGTTAACATTTGTAGATAATGACTACTTGAGCAAATAGAATTTCAGATCTGAAACATCTCAACTTTACAGAGAGGGCCCTGGTACCATCACCTGCCACAATTTGCATGGATTTATTATTTATCTCTCAGAAACAAAAATTACATTTGGTAAAATAAGTAGAAAGCAAACAAAATATAGCCCATGCTAAAGAAAACATAATTACACAAAGCATTATTCAATTTTTAGCAAAACATAAGGGTTGCGATTGCAGCAGATTTTGCAAAGCATATGAAGCATAATCATTTAGCATTAGGTTAAGTTGGATTTTTACATATCTGAAGAAACAACACCAAGAGAAAAAAAAAACTTAGGAATGAAACACCCTCATTCATGCTGAACCGAAACTTCTAAATGTCTAAAACATTCTTTTAAATCAATTTTTTTCCTCCATTTATTAATGGAGCTGCCAGGTCTTCCATCTCCTTACAATAAACCCTAATTATGGTTAGGTTGGAACTGAAGGGAGAGTGTTCAGCACTGCCACAGCTCAGATTAAAAGTGGTTTCTCTTAACCAATTCTACTCTTCCAGAGATGGCCCTTTTGGAGAATATATTTATTTGTTTATTAATTAACTGCTGTCCAAATAGCCTGCTCAGAATATAAAAGACAAACAACTCTTCCCTCTCCCTGTAACAATTAGCAGCCATGATAAAGCTCCAGTTTCCAACTTAGTTAATTTAGCATGTCAAAAAGCAATCTTTGCCTGGTAATTTCAATGCACTGAATGTCACAGAAAGGCCAAGTGACAGATTGCTGCATTTCAGTCAGAACACTCATCCTACTAAAAATGTAATCACTGATGTTCAGATCTCATTTGATATGCACTGTACAATATTTGGGCTGGGGGCAGCCTTTGGCATCTTTTTTTTTGCCCCTCTCTTACAATAAAAAATGAATTCATGTTGCATTCCGAGTTCTACATCAGTTTTGAAAACCACATGGACACATAAGCCTAGACCACAACACTTCAACAGAACTCTGAGTTTACATTGAATAATCTGGAATTCACTCATCACTGAGCAGTTCTGAGCTCAGACTCAATACAGTCAGTGAGAATTGGAAGTTTGATTCTGAGTCACACTCAGGAGGCTGCAAAGTCCATCAAAAATAAATTAAAACCTTTTACCAATCATTAGCATGCCCTGTGTTTAATCTCATTCCTAAAACTGCCTGAACTCCATCACTGCAGGATGGAGAAGCTCCAGTTGGAAGCTGAATTTCAGGGCTCTGCCTCGTGCCCCATCTTCCAGCTTTTCGTGAACTTATTTGTTACAAATTATTTTGATGTACCAGAAATTTATTTGTCTTCTTTCCCAAGAATAGTTTCCTAACCTCGCCACATTCCAAATCTAAATAACACATATGCTCCATGTTTAACAAACTCCAGTTGGTGCTTCATATGTGTACTTTTCCTTTTTATTCCAAGGATATGGCTGCAGAGCACTGGGGATCAGGCACCAGCGTGGGTGAACGCTCTCTGAATCCCTGCTTTTCAATTGTCAGGCAGCAATTGACTGAAATTGGGGGAAAAATGATTGCTCTGACAGGCTTTGATAAGTCATTGGCTCCAAAACTTTCTTTTCCAAGTCTCCCGTGTCTCTCAGGTGCTCAGTCAGGCGTGTGGCATCTCCTCCTTGCAGTGCCCATCATTGGTGTGCCACAGACTCTCAGGTTGATGGAATTTACACTTTAATTTACACTTCAGGAGTGAGGGAATTTGGATAAATGATTGATTTATGCCCAAACTGAAGCTGTGTCAATAAATTAGTGGTGGGAAAAGGAGCTGTGCTGGAGGATGAAGAGTTATAAGAGTGAGGATCTAAGGCACAGCCATTTGTGCAACAGCTTGTTCTCACTCTTTTTGATATTTACACTAAATTCTAGGTCAGCTGGAGTGGTGGGTGGGAGATCAAGCCCTTGGTGAGGATTACCTGCAGGTCCACACCCGCCCATGGGAAAGCAGCAGAGATTATCTCACTTCAGGCTCTGCTTTTCCCCCCTTTTCCCCTTCCCAGCTTCCCCATGTGACCTGGCACATCTGGAGAGCCCCACCAGAAAATTAATTAAGCACAAAGATGAGTCCTGGATGGAGACAGGACCACTCTGAGCCTCTAGACACCAAAACAGCACTGGAAACACAGGTGTTTCCATCCCAGCCCTTCTTAATCCCCTAAGGAAGTGCCTCCTGCACAGTATCAGATCATAAACAGTAATGAGCACTTTAATTAATATTACCCCTCTGCCAGGGAGAGATATCATATGTAAATTCAATAAATCATGGCTCTTCACAGGCACTGCCGATGCAAAATGAACACCAAAAAGGGTGGTCTCAATCCCCAAAATTACCTCAAACAAATTCCCTGAGTGTAAACACAAATCTGCATCCAAATTCTGATACCTTCCCAACTGGCTTCTTAATGCAGATCTCCTCATTGAGAGTCATTTTTATTCACAACAAAGAGTTCAAGGTCCAGGGAGAAATGGTAAGAAAAGAAGAAGAGAGTGGAAGAATTTCCAAAACACCCCGAGATTCACAGAGAAATGTTCCTTAAGTAGGTTATTTCCAAGAGATGGCAGCCATAAATGCACATTATGTTTTGTATTCTTTCTGGATGGGTAGAAAGAACTGCACCTCTAAGTAATAAGAAAAACTTTAGTTCATTAAACAAACCTTAAGGGGAAGAGCAAATGAGAAGTGTTTTATATTCAGTGTCATCAATTCAGCTGAAAACATGTTTGTACCACTCCATGAAATGAACGCTTTTTATAGCGCCGTTCCTGCCAACGTTGCCTCATGAACATAATAAAATTAAACATGTAAAACCAACTCTGGAGATGGCAACAAATAAATTCCAGAGAAACGGTAACACAAAGTAACACGCATTCCTAAACAAAGAGTTTGGGGAATAAAAGGGGGGAAAATAGGTAAAGTGAGGGAAGCATCGTGTAGGGAGTGGACTGAATTTATACAGAGGTCAGGGAAAGGGATTTTTCAGCCTCTCTTTTCCAATGGATTTCTGAAGCGCTGACATTACAGCATTGGCAGCACCACCCCTGACCACAAAAGGGATTAATTACAGGCATTTCTGCCCTTGATCTCTGGATGGAAATTACCATGGAAGAAGGCTCAGCTCCATCCCCCAAATGTGGCCTCACACCACCAAAGAAGTGACCTTTGTGGCCATGGAATCATGGACTCACATGGAAAAGATCTTTAAACCTTCTTTAAAGCCACATCCACACAGCTTTGAAATCCCTCCAGAAATGAGGACTCCACCACTGCCCTGAGCAGATGATCCTTTTGGGAAGACACTGATCCTGATGGACAGCCTGAGGCTGGTCCTTCTCCTCCTGTTCCCTGGGAGCAGATCCTAAATCCCCCTGACTGTCCCCTCCTGTCAGGGAGCTGTGCAAAGCCAGAATGTCCTCCTGAGCTTCCTTTCTCCAGGCTCAGCCCCTTTCCAGCTCCCTCCCTGGGCCTCCNTTCCCAAACCTTCCCTTCCCAAACCTTCCCTTCCCAAACCTTCCCTTCCCAAACCTTCCCTTCCCAAACCTTCCCTTCCCAAACCTTCCCTTCCCAAACCTTCCCTTCCCAAACCTTCCCTTCCCAAACCTTCCCTTCCCAAACCTTCCCTTCCCAAACCTTCCCTTCCCAAACCTTCCCTTCCCAAACCTTCCCTTCCCAAACCTTCCCTTCCCAAACCTTCCCTTCCCAAACCTTCCCTTCCCAAACCTAACCTTCCCAAACCTTCCCAAACCTTCCCAAACCTTCCCTTCCCTGGACAGGGATCCTTGTCCCAAGGGACCACAGCAGGATCACACCGTGCCAAGGACTCAGCCCTGGCTGTTGTTTGCCCATGGACATCCTGTGAAGGTGAGGATGGTGAAGGTGAGGACCCTTCCAAAAGCTGAGGAAGCTGGACAGGGATCTTTTCTTAATTTCATCCATTTCACCACATCTTTGGAACTGTCACAAGCTAGGTTGGACAGGGCCAGACCCTTGATATCTGCCAGAAATTGGGACAGATTCTCCTATTTCTGTGTTCTATTCCTCAGCAAAACCAAACAAAAAAAAAAATCCAGGTAAAAAGGAGGATGAAGGAGGTGGTTTTGGGGTTTTCTACAGGGGTTTAATTTTGGGGGTTTCTGCAGGTTGTTTTTGGGCTAGAACAAGCCCATCCCTCCCTTTATTCCCCTCCACTCCAAAGGCAGCAGAGACAAGGGCTGTCCCCAAGTGCCACCCGGGGATCTCAGAGCAGCTGAGGGGAGGCACACAAAGCCCTCCAGAGTTCTGCCACAGTCATCAAATACCAGAGGCGTTTGGAAACCTCTGCTGTGGCCCCGAGTAGGAGCAAACCTCGCCAAATAAGGAAGCATTTCTCCTCCAACGTGCAGGAATTGGCAGCTCCCCTGCTGGAGTTTATGTAAGATTCCTCAAACAGATCAGCCAAAGAACAAATGTCAAAGAGCCTTCCTGGCTTTGGAGGGCAATCGCCAGAGTTTCATTGCAGGAGGGGGTTCTGGTGTTAGGAAATGAATTCCTGTGTTGGCAGGATGGAGGGGAAGGAAGATTCCAAACAATGAGCAGCCAGGGATGAGCTGATGAGGAATGGCCATGCTGCCACCTCAGACTGTCCCCTCTCACATCCCAATGGGGGTAATTGATAGAAAAATGGGAATTTCCAGAAAAATGGGGATTCAGGGTCACATTACAATGTGCTGCTCCAGATCAAGAGGATCAAAAGCAACATGGCTTGACAAATATGAGAAACTACTGGGACAATCTTAATATGGAGACAAAATATTCCAGAAGCGTCTCAGAGAGCCCAGACAACGCTGTATTTTTAATACTTAGCTATACCTATTTATCTCAGAACATTGACTGAGTAAATTCAGCTTCACTTCCCAGCAAAAGGCTGCAGGACAATCACTTAAAACTTACTGGAGAGCAGATTTAAAACCAGGCTATCCTGGTTAACCAAGACATGATATGGCAAGTGCTTAGCAACACTCTTTCCCAATTTTTTTAACCTCCACCAGCCTCCCACGGAGAATGACAAGGAGTTATTACCTCCTGACAATGAGCTCTTTCTTCTGCTTCTTGTCCCATTAGGCCCTGATCTCTGCTGCTTCTGCACAGAAGGTACTCTGAATATCTAAATACCTAAAAGAACTGATTGTGTGCACAAAAGGCTCCTCAGAGCAGGGAGGATTTGGGGCCACTGCACACAGAAATCTTAGAATAAAGGATCCAGCTTGTTTTGCTTCTAAATTGTCCAGCATTTCAGATCTCAGAGCGATGCTGGCACTGAAAAATTTAGGGTTTGTTATTTTACTATTTATTAAGCTGCCTGTCAGAAATAGGGAAGTTGAATACTTGCATTCACTTAGGTATTTTCACTTGCTGAACAGCAAATAAAAATAAGCGACAAACCACTGACACAGACCAATAAAACAGAAAAAAAAGCCAATTCTGTGGGATTTAAAGCCTTGAGGCACACCTATTGCTTTTTTACCTTAATATACAGAAACACAGAGTCCACATCAGCATGACTTTCACTGCCACAGCTAAATCCTAAAAAAATATTCACACACAGACAGCAAATTAAAAAGGACCCAAAGCCAATCAGCTGTTTGGGGGCACTGAATAAATGAGGCTTTGATCTGTGGTCACTGAGGAAATGCAAGATGGACTTTTAGCAGCATTTGAAGGGACTAAAACTCAGAGCAGTAAAATAAGGTTTAATAGGTTAAAATTAAGTTTAACCTAACTAGGTTTAATTCTGCTTTTCCCACACCGTGCATAAAGACAAACAGCTGATGGCAGGAGAGGGAAGGGCAAAACATCTGGGAAGACACATGGAAAAGGTTTTCCCTTGCCTCATTCCCTGCAAACTCCACTCTGGTTTGATCATCCCTTCCACCAGCATGAGCTCAGGCCCGAGATCTTTTATGTGGACAATTAATAACTCTTATCATCACTTGATTTATCTCTCTGGAACATGTGTGCCTCACATGGAGATGGACTGGGTGAGTTATTACCTCGTGGAGCCAAGCAAGGAATTTTGTTTTTACTGTCCTGAAGTTCTGTTTCCTAACTTGAATAAGAAATACCAAAGATCCATATTTCAAGAGGGACACAAGCAATGTCTTTGCCTAAACACATGCCTGATTTATTATTCAGATTTATAACTGTGCTCTCTTCAGTGTTTGAGTTAGACTTTTTTTCTCTGCTGAAAAACAAGGATTAAATCTTAACCACAATGCCTTGATTTAAGCTTAATTTTCCCGTGCACCATTTTCCTGCCTCCTGCAACTCCGAGGTTCCATGACTAAGTTCTTCCTTGCTGCCACAAACTGATTTTTCAAACACAAGATTTCTCTTGTTTGGCTCATGCATGGAATACCACAAAATCCAATCATAGCATCTGCATTGAGTAAATCTTTGTTTAAATTTAACCACGGAGGCTCAGGGCGCCCTTTTCCTCCACAGCTCACTGGAGACAGCTCTGAGGGAGGCAAAAAACAACAGGATTCCTCCAAGGACATTTCTAAACCAGCCCCAGAAAAGGGGCACTGAGCAAACACTTTCATAGTTCAGCATTCAGCTTTTGAGTTACATTTTATGAAAAATAACTCCCAATATAACACCATCAATCATTGCCTTGCACAGAGGAGTTCTCAGTCCAAAAGTGTCTTTTCTGTACAACTGGCAAGGATAAATAGGAGAAAAGCTCTGATACTTTTTCACTTTTATGACCCTGAATATTCACCTTTGTCTTCAAGTCCAGAGCCACACAGAGAAATCAAGCCAAGGGGATCTGAGCCATAATTCTCCTTCCATGGCTGTGGCAAATCCACAGATCCTGGTTTATTGATTCAAAGCCATTAATGAATGTGAGTGACCAAACCATGAAGGCTTCCCCAGCTCTACATCCCGACTGGAGTTGGGCATCCCAAGATCAAATAAAAATGCAGGAGTAGGAGCCCTACATTTAATTTCTCAGTGCTGTTCTCTATCTCGACAGCAGCAGCAGTTTCATTCCAATCCACGAGGTATCAGCATTTCAGAGTCACCCTGACATCCTGGTAAATTTTCATTGCCAAGTAAAACTCAGATAAAACCGAGAATATCACACAGCAACACCCAGGGATCTCTGAAATTTAATATTTTTTCAAGTTGAAGGAGCGGCAGTCTCTCCCTGAGAGTCCAGAACAAACTGATCTTCCCCAACCTGCAAAAACCAAACCCAGCCCTGCTGGAAAATCTCCCTCTTTTCAGACCCAGTCCTCTCTCAAGTAGTGCCAGGAGAGGTTTAGATTGGACACTAGGAAAAAAATCGTTCACTGATTTTTCAGGCATGGGGGGCTTCAGCCAAAAGTTGGATTTGGTGATCTTGGGGTTCTTTTCTAACCTTAATGATTCTGCAATTCTGAGAGGGTCTGCACAGATTCCAGAAAGACACCAAATTAAACCTCAGCCTGCAGGAGCCTGAGGAAAGGCAGTCAGGTTATTGATTATACTGAGCTGCAGAACCCTCTTTGCCTGCCAAAATTTGTCTGTGAGAGGGCAGAAGACAAAAGCTTTTGAAAAACCCTCCTTGCTGAATTAAATCTGTTCCCTCTGGGCATTTGCTCCATCAGATATAAAGATATATTTCTGCTGCAGTCAAGATTTAGCCTTTTCCAGACTTTATTTTCCATCCAGTAAAACTCATCTGTGCTGATTAATAAGCAGTAAAATAATTCAAGAACAAAGAATAAAAGTGTACTTAAAGTTAAGCCCAAATGTAAAATTAGAGATGGTGCTTGTATCTATTAACTCAGAAATTAATCTGAGCCTAAAGAAAAGCACATGGTAACTTTAATTACAGTTTCAGAGAAGCAGAAATAGCCAATCCAACATATTCCATGGTGCCTTTCTATGGACACAGCTTCCAACATAAACCTGATACACAAATTACAGCAAACTGGGTTTTCTTTATGAGTATTTCTCTACCAAGTTACTTTTAAATGAGATATTTTGGTGTTTCCCACAGACCTGAACCATGTGGGAATCAAGAAAGAATTAAAAAATGAACAAAAACCCTGCTAATCAAAGGTACAAAACATATAAAGCTCCTCTGAGCCAATAACCTTGTGGCTGCATGAGCTGCTGGATAAACAGAGCAACCCAGATAAAGAAGAACTGGAAAGGGATTAATTAAATCAGAAGCAATAAAGACATATTAAAAAGATTTCTAGAAAGGATAAATCAAATCACAAATACATTACTATGGGGTCAGCAGTGCTATTATGGGAAGGATCTTTGCATTGGTCCCTCCTTATTACCCAGGGAATCAGATGGGTCACAGGGCTGAGGCATCCCAGTGACATCCAGGTTGATCATTCCTAATGCCCTTCTAGACAAAAAAATGATGATTTCTCAAGGATTAAAAGCACAGAATAGGCTATAAAAAAGACCAGAATCTTTCCTAAGCCAGAGTTAACCCCGAGCAATGCCTGAGACAGGTGGGTATTACCAGATCATCTTCCCCTGGAAAAGTTCATTTGTTTGCAAGTCAAAGTCCTGAAAGAATTTCTGACATCCCCAGTGAAAAGACCTCAAGTCAGGACTTGGCTCAGCACGTTAATTCAGCTTTTGTTGTCTCAGTTGTTTGCTCAGTGTTTACTGCCAGCCTTTGTTTCCCTGTCACCTCCATACCCACTCCACTGCCCTTGTTTATCACGTGGCTTTCTACGCTCTCATAATCCTCTGAGCTCCCTTTCAAGTAGCTCGGGAAAAAAAAATATATCACAGTATGAGTTCATGAAACAGTGTATGAATAAGTCATTTCCTCCTTTAAATACACCTCTGAGTAAATGATCCAGAGACTTTTCAAGAACCATTTACATAACAGTCGCTGATACAGGCTTCAAATTTTCATGTCAATCTCAGGATGGCATTTTAAATCACCCCATTTTCCTAAATGAGGTGAGAGAATTTTAAGAGCAGATTTTGCCAACTTCTAGACCCCTTCTTTTAGACCCAAATCGTGAAATGGTGATTTCTCCTCATCCATCTCCATTTGGGGTAGTGTAGAAATGTCACAAGTGCTCTGGGTGTATAACCTATAATCCAAACACAGTTGGGTGCTACTTCAAATACATTTTCTTTTATGACTACAAATGCCATAAATTTCAGCAACTGTCAATCCCACTTCACAGCCTGCAGATTGAAAATAAAATTTGGAGGCTTTGCTAGAAGTGAGTAACCATCTACTGCAGTACTACTGGGAAGACACCTATGAATCACAAGATGCTCAACTAGTTGCAAATAAATTTAGGTAATTTCCAGGCATAATTCACAGACAAGTAAACAAGAGAGTGGAATTTGGCTTCTACGTGGATTCCTGAAGTGCTGTAGGAACATCCAACCTTCCCTGGGCTCAGAGACCAGGAACAGGCTCAAAGGTGAATTTCTCCCTCAAATCTTGTTGGAGTTGGAAGAGCAGTGGGGAAGGTGGGTGTCGGGCTCTGCTCCCAGGGAACAAGGGACAGGAAGAGGAAACAGCTTCAGTTTGTGCCAGGAGAGGTTTAGGTTGGATATGAGGAATTTATTCCCAAAAGAGTCACCTGCCCAGGGCAGTGGGGGAGTCCCCATCCCTGGAGGGGTTTCAAAGCCATGTGGATGTGGCACTTGGGGACATGGGGCAGTGGTGGCCCTGGCAGTGGTTGGACTCTGTGGCCTAAGAGGGCTTTTCCAGCCTAAAATACTCCATGAGTGTATTCCAGAGAAGTTTCTGGATGAGGTTCCTGCAGCAGCCCCATTGCCCTGAGAGCACCAAGGGCCACACAGGAATTCCTAACCTGGATCACCAAGGGATCACCACGAGCTCCGTGTGCTGCTCCAGGGAGCTTTTCCTTGGCCTTGGGATGCTGCAGGGCTCTGCTGGGCTTCCCCTTCCCTGGGACCACAGGGATGGAGTCAAGGACTTCCCTGGCAGCCTGGGAACAGAAATCCAGAGCTCAGATGAGCTTCTCTTGGAGTGTCTTTGCACCCAGGGCTCTTGGATCACAAAGGGAAGGGCAGGGATGGAGATTGGGATCTCTGGCATGGTGGGAACCTCTCTGGGGGCCGGCCTCTACATCTGCAGCACTCCTGATTGATTTTTGTGCTGAGCCACGAGTTTGGGCAATGGAGGGATAAAAAATCTCATCCACAGCAGTTGGCATTTCTGTTTGAGTGACCTGAAAGAACCCAGGGATTGGGAGCCATAAATTCCCAAAGGTGCTGCCACATTTCTTTTTTTGGCTCCGAGTCCAAACACCAAGAACTGGGACAGTTGACTTTGATGTGCCCCTCTCCCAGACAGCAGAGTGACCCTGAGAGAGTCCCAGGCACAGCAAAGGCCATTCCTAAACTTCACTGAAGAGGTCACAGCCTTGGAGGTGCTGGATCCAAAAATACAACGTGATTTAAACAGAGCAGGAGGAGAAGACAAAGCAGCTGGGGGAAGGGAAGAGTAGCAAGGCTGACTGCAGGAAAAATGGAAAAGGCAATGGGAATCACAAAGGGAACCTGCAGAGTCAGGGCTGGGGGGTGTGAGCCTGCCCCAGCTCTGTGAAAGGAGCCCAGAAGCTGCAATCCATCATCTCTATCAGCAGAGCTCAGGTACCAAACACTGGGAGGGCTCCTCAGACAAGCTGGGAAAAGGGACAGCACTGCCAGAGGAGAGGGAATAGAGAGAGATGATGTGCAAATTGGGAGAAGGAAAATCCAGTGTCAAAACCAGCAGAAATCAGAGCCTAAGTGCCTTCTTCTGGTAGAAATCACGATTTTATCCAATTTCAACAGGTAGTGGTGCCAACTGTGTGGCACAATAAACGCTGGAGAAGAGGCTTGGGAGAACACATCCGTCACCACGACGTGACATGTTAGTGCTGCCTGCTTCCCAGAGTGAGAACAAACAGCAAAATCCAACTCCTAATGAAGTCAAACAACCCAAAAAGGAAAAGAGCAAAAGGAAACGCTGTCTGTCTCTCTCCCCCATCACCAAACACATTAGCAAAATGGAGTGCTCATGATTAATTCACATTCATCTCTCCTGCTGGAGCAGCAAATCCAGCCCATTGTTTCTGCTCTCTGAAGGTGCAGGAGCTTCGTGGCACCCCTGGCAGAGCTCTGGAGCTCTCCCAGTAAAATCCAGGATCCCTGCAGGGATTTTTACCAATTGCAGAGTGTCAGAGCCAGGACAGGATTTGTCACAGCTCTGCAAAGAGCCCGGTGCTCCACACGGAATTCTGCAGCATCACATTATTTTGGGGCTCAAGGCACTGAAATCAGGCCATAAAAACTCAGAGTGGAGAACTTTGCAGCTCTGAGATGGGCACCGTGGCTGGATAGAGAGATAATTAGAAGTTGGTGACAATTTGCACAATGCACAAGAAGAAAAAGGCTTTTCTTTTAAAAAAGAAGAAAGCTAAAAACGCTTCGGCTCTACTACACTTGACAAAAGCCAGCTTTTTGAAGCTATTTCAATTAAGCCCAGCAAACTCTTCAAAAATCTTTCAGATTGTTCCAGATCTCACCTGACTCTGTTCTACATTTTCAGGCAAGGGAAAAAAAAAAAAAAAAAAAAAAAAAAAAAAA
>VXBR01012072.1:152056-234616 GCA_013400215.1 Cisticola juncidis | reverse complement strand
GAAAGGAAAGGAAAGGAAAATGGCAAGCAGAAGATAAATAGAGTTTCTTAAACTTCCATTCCAAGAGGTGCTCCCAGAGGTGCCTGTGCTGGGAGAAGGGAGCTCAGCACCTGCCCTGGCTCCATCTGGCAGGGCCCAGCACCCAAAAACATCTTGCTGGCCATCCTTGGGAGCTCATAAAAGCAGAGGAAACCACTTCATCACGAACACAGAGCTGAAATCTGACACTCAGTACTGCACAGCACTGCCGAGGCCAAAAATACAAGCTGTCAATACCAGTCTGAGGGAATACCAGCAGAAGGGCCATTTATTATTTCCCCTGTTTCTTCTGCTCTTTCCCTAAGTGCCCACTTCTGGGCACTGTCAGACTGTGGTGAAACATCTCTCTAATTCCCTGCAGCTTTTTATGGAGACTTTCTCAGAGCCAAGGCTGCAAATACCACTGAGGAAAATGACGGATGCTGCAGGCTTTAGGAAATTAACCATTCTCTGATTGCTTGCTTAGCCGAGCAATTTGCAGTGTGATAGACAGAAATTATATCATCCAGTGTCAATTTGTCTATTCATTTTTCCCTCTCCACATGCTTCCTCTCCTTGATTGAATAATCACTAACAATAATCACAAGCATCTGGGGGAAGGAAGTACATCCATCAGTTTTAATGTCAGCAAGAATGAGGGCTGATTCCTCCAGCATTCACCACAGCTCTGCATCTTCAAAGTCATTTACATTTTCCTTATACCAGCACTAATACCCAGATTGTATTATTTCTGTTACGTGCCCCCATTTCAGTTTATAATCTAGAAACAATAGAATGGCAATTGGGAAAACACCCAGTTTCAAAAAATAGATGGTTGTTTCATCTGCTCTCATGCATTAACACAAATATTTTTACATCTGTATTCTCATTCTCTGAGAATATTGATGGAAGTGTAAGCTTGAAAGTCTGAGGCTGAATAAGACAGGACCAGATCCAAAGAAGACAATTTTATGTGAAGGATGAAGACATTAAAGGACATAGCTGTTAGGAAGGTGTAAGTAGGCAAATCCCAGGGATTGCAGAGGCTTTTCAAAGGCTGGCTGTGCACAGATTGCTACTTCCAGCAATAAATTACCTTACCGTGTCTAGATATTTTACAGACAACATTCCAGGACATATACTGAATATTCAGAGATCAAATTATCAAATTCTCAATTTGTATTGTTGCCTAACCCTAAATATATATATGTATATATGTGTATATATATATATATATATACACACATGTGTGTATATATATATATGTATATATATATGTAAATTACTCTGTATCATCATATAATCATATAATTCCACAGTGGCATTCTCTAGTTTTGTCAACCAATTTCTAACCGATTTCTACCAGCCAAGCTTCCAACTCCCCCTGTTCAGAGACACAGAACAGCAGAAAATACAAAATCAGGCTGAAGGCACAATAAGTGGCCCAAAGATTGCCTTTCACAGAAAACTGTTAAAGCGGTTGGTTTATTCAATAGAATGAAATCATCTTTCAAACACAATGACACAGACCAAAAAAAACCCCCAAAAAACAAAAAAACCCAACAAACCAAGAAAACCAAAAAACCCCAAAAAACCCTGATTACTGTTCTAGTTATGGCTTACAGCAATTAATAGGCTTTCTATCACAACCATAGTACAGCTACAGAAACAATAATAAGCCAAAATTACAGGGTGTAAGGTTGACAAAATAAAGGTCAGTAAAGGACACGAGAGATTTACATTATCATAAAACCAACACGACTCTGCATGGATTTCTCCACCCCCCCTGCCACTGCCTTAGAGAAACAACAAACATGAAACAGCTTTATTTTTGTCACAGCCCAAGCTCCCCTACAATGAAGACACAAAGTTTTACTCCAGTATTCCCAAACTAAGCATTTGATTCCCACTAGCTGAAAACCAGGGATATATTCCAACAGGCAGAAGTTGTTGAGTACAATTTACACGGGCTCAATGCAGAGGTTTGATCAGGAACCTCATGGCTGACAGCAAGGAGGGCCCAGAAATGCAGAAAAAAATCACATTTTTGTCCTGTCCCAGACAGAGAAGGGATTTTTCCTCCTTTCCTCATCTCTAAGGGAACAGGCTCTAATGCACACATAAGTTTGCATCACTTGGCCAACACAAGGTCAGCAAACAGGGATTAATTCTGCCTGTTCCACAATGCCAAGAAGGAAATAACCACAGTCTACAAGCCATATGGAGCACTGGAGATACTTCAGTGTCTTGGTCCAGCAGACAGTTTCAGGTACAACAAACATCTCAAGAAACAGCAAACACAGTATCTGATTTTTCTGGCTTAATTTGTCACTGTTTTACATGCTAACACATTTTACAGTGATTAGTACAGTTAAAAATGTACATCAGCTTACCCAAAGATCAAACACTGAGAACATCTATGGCTTCTAAATAAAAAGTCAGACACGTTGGTAACATATTTACATCTTTCAATCCTTGAAGCACTGAGGCAGATTTCTCTTCTTTTAAGCTTCCCACTTCGGCCCAGTCCCTTATTTCTGATGTCTCTTGGATGCTCAGAGCTTTGGGGAGCATTGGAGGTTCTGACAGCCTGGGACAACCTAATGCCTCTTGTACGTCTGGATTTCTCTTAAGTTTATTTTAAAAAGCACTTAAGTACAATTTCAATTTTAAATAGAATCCTTTTTTTTTTTTTTTAATACCATGCAGACAACACAAGATGCCAAGAAGGCTCAGCCACATTAGACAGGATGATAACAAAGACACAAAATGATAATAATTTGGGAGGGGTTTTTGGGAAATGCAGGTTATTGGCTTGACTTACAAGAACTGAAATAAGGCCTGAATTCTCTTTCTGCTGAACCCAAATGTGAATATTGTGGTTGCTTCAAAGGTAGTGGGCTGCATCGTGCCCTGAACACATTCATATCACTGACAAATTCCATGATGGCATTTTAAAGCAAACAGAAAAATCCCTCTTTTCCTGAGGCCTGTGTTTCACACTGCCAGGTACAGAGGGCTCATGTCTGATTTACACAACCACGATGAAATGCTTTGCATAGATGAGTTTGAAAAGATGAATCGATGAAGTCTGGAAGGGAGAGTGACAGTCACAACACTTCTGCTTCCTCAGAAGCTTGTTCTTTACTCACACCATTAAAAAACATGGTATTGCTGCTGCACTGCATCTTAAGCACACTAAAAAGCTTATCTGAAATCAAGTGAGGGGAAAACAAGAGGCTGCTCTTCTTGCCCATTTCTGGAGCACACCAAAATTTTCCACACACTTCGCTGGGTTTTGTTAAGGCCTTAAGCATAAGTACTGACATTTTTATTCCTGAAACCTCGGCTCACCCCAGAATCTCCCAGGGAACTTGGCCCTTTGGGGATTGCTGCATTTTGCCATTTCCTTTTCCCTATACTTGAAAAAGCTCCAAGGCTCTCTGCACACTCAAATGTGACAGAGATCAGGGAAAAAGGCCAATTTCAGAGCTCTTTACATTTGCTGCCCAAGCAGACAAGTGGACAGGCCTCAGGAGATCAGCAAGGACAGATTCCCTTCCCCTCCAGGTCTCTGGAGTGTTTTTCCCACCTCATTTCCTCCCACTGACAAAGCAGAGCTTGCTCCTGGCTGCCAGGGAGGGCTGAGCACGGGCAGCCCACCCACGCAGCTGCGTCACCACCACGCTCCTGCTGCAGGGCTGGAGCAACACTTCCCCTGATTCACCAAACACCCACGGAGGGGACTATTCCTGGAGCTGATTCCCTTCCATCCACTACATCTGGCCATCCTGAGGCACTCTCAGTTCATCATCAGCCCAGCCTGCAAGAGAGTAGATTTCTCAAGGCCTGGAGAGCCACCCCTGACTGCTGCAAGCAGTGGGATTTTTTCTGTTTTCTCTGCCCTGTTATTCCACAGCACTAAAGGCTCTGGAACAGCTTTGTGCTTGCAGTCTCCTGTCTGCTGTCTCCTCCTTCCCTTCACCTCATTTCTCCAGGAGACCACAGAGCCACTCAGCACGGTGCCTCTCCTCTGAGATAGCAGCAGGAGGAGCTGCCAGGGCATGGTTCTCCCTTTTGCAATTCATGAGCTGGCTTTGACAACTCTGTTGCAATCACAGGAAATATGCTAAAATATTATAATGGCCCTATCGCCATTGAAGCCGCTCTGTCCAACAGCAAAGTTGGATTTCATAAATCAAAAGCAATCAGCTGAACTATTTCAGCTAAATACTTCCTCCCCTTTGATGACAAGCACTGGCAGATTCATAAGCCTCCTCTGCTGACCTGACAATGAAGTCAAAGCAATCCTAGTTATGATTTCCAACTGAATTTGTACTGCCAGCGTATGCAGATATCAGGAACTTCTTAAGGGATTCTCCTAAGTAATGTGAGGAATTGAGGATTAAGCCATAACATTTTCTCCCTCCCTGTCTCAGGCTTCATATCCTCAGCAGCACAGCTGAGATTAGAGCTCCAGCTCAGGATGTGGTACCAGACAGCTGACAGCCTTTCCTCATGGGCAGATCAGAATTATTGGTGGGAGGGATTTCTCTGGGGCCTGAAGCTTTTTCTCTGGGAAAGCACAACGTGCTACACACATCTCTTACTTGCAGCAAACACCTGACAATTGCTTCTTATCACTCAAGTATCACGTTGTTCAAAGGTTGAGATTGGACATTTGGAGCTTTGACTGCATAGGAGAAGGGAAAAAAAAAAACCAGCCCCAAACTCAGACAAATGATTGAAGTCAAAAGAATATTTTCTTATGCTCAGCACACAAAAGAATGATGGCAGAAAACAAGGAGGGTCCTTCTTTCTGCAAAAGCCCTTCTGCATATGGCATTTCTGACAAATGCCATAGTTTTGCAATCATTTTCTGAGCAACACCTGAAAAATTAATTAGAAAGTGAACATGTTGCGATATGCATTTCATCTCAAGGACTATTTTATATATACTTCTTTAATTACCTTTCTGGCTTGCAAATCACTCCTTATATCTAACTGTACACATATATACACCTTCACAGAAATACCTGGGCCTGTTTCTGCAGTCCCTACACAAATAAAATACCCACCCACCTGAATGGGGGATCTTTTCAGACAAATGTGGCAAGATTGGGCCTTTGGTGCATACGTGCAAGTATCCTGCACACACTTCTTAAAATCATTAAAAAAATATAGTAGCTATAGATTTATAAGCAATCAAAAATCTAAACACAGTAAAACTGCACTTATTACAGTGAATTTACATTGCTCATTTATATGAAGCAAACAATGGAAAGGAAATGTCTGTGATTCTGTAATTACAGATTAACTGTAAATGCAGTTTTGCTTATCCTTTTGTCCATCCAAAAGGATTTCTTGCAACTAAAAAGAGGGATTTGCACTATTTCTGTCAACATATGGATGCTTCTCAAGTGCTTTCCCATCTTTTTTGAAGTGCCTTTTGCAACGTATCAGACTCCTTTCAGTGGATTTTGTTCACTTCAATCACCACAGTAAAGAAAAATCTCTTACTAAAGAAGGTAACCTTAGCAGAGCAGCAGCAGCAAAGCAAACCTGAAGTCACTACTTGTCCCAAACCCAGGCAGAAAAAGGAGTGAGGGCTCTAAGCAGCAGCTTCAGTGTCATTACTGTTATCATAAAACTCAATGCACAGCGAGACGGCCAACCTGCAGTGTCACATTGCTCTGTAAATAGCAACTTTCATCACAGCACTTCATTGTCAAAGCCCTTTGCACACAAATTCACAGAACACAGCAAAGACAAGGACCCCTTTTGCATATTGAATCAAGGAAATCATTTCACCTGCAGGTTCTTGGGTGTGCTGCCTATTTCACAGGTAGACTATACAAGGGGGTGCTCAATAACACACAGTGTAACTCTAAGACCTAAAACACAACACCACAAATAATATATTAAGCTTAAGCACTGGTCCTTCACCTGCCCCTGGCTGGTGTTTCCCAGGTGAGTTCTGACACCTTTATCAAGGATAGGGGTTACTTCTAAGGCAGTCAGACCTTGGGAGTCTAGTGTAAATTAAATACAAATTTACACTCTCAAATACCATCCAGGTCACTGCTGGCCAGCAGGGACTTCTGAAATTGTGACCATTGTGCTTTCACTGTCTTTGTGATCATTTTATCTGTAGTGTCAGCAAGTTGCACAGCTCTCAGCATAGCACAGAGGCTTTTAAAAGAAGCTTTGTGCATTCATGCATTACAAAATCAAAATCCAAGTCCACTTTTAGATTTAAACCCTCTTCCCTCCCCCCCACAAAAAAAAAAAATCCCTTATACAGAACTATAAACTTCAAATTCTTGATCACAGATCTTGTGATCTGCATAAGACAAGACAAGGCAACAGCCCTAGTATTTCAGACTAAGAACTTAGACAGGGAAACTCTGTTCATTTAACTATGCCAGCACAGCTGTAACAGCAAACCTCACCTGTGTATGCAGACATACCAGCACTACAACAAAATAAACTCCAGCAACTTGTGGCATCTTTTCTGCTTGAGGATTTTGTCAACTGTAGCAGGCAAAAAATTAGGCTTGGCATACCTGACAGAGCTACACTGATGACCTTTAAAGAAAACACCACATAAAGACATTTGACATCTCAAGAAGCATGATTTTAAAATAAGCATCATAATCTAAGCCACAAAATAACTTTTCTGAATTTTAACTTCATTTCCTGACAATAATTTATTACAGATACCTGAAAGTGTTAACTCAACCTGCACAACAGTGAATCAACAATCAGATACTTTTACAAAGTCTTTAATAAAAATCAACAAGGAAATGTTTTTTTTCTATCTTATGTTGAACAAAAAATCAACTTGTAAAGTATAAATATGTAATCCCCTGCCTCTTCATCTCAAGAAAACCTTGTGAAGGAGCTTGTTTCTTCAGCAAGGACTCCAGTGTGATGCTGAGATGGTGACTGTAGGAGGAAGTGCACACATTGCCACGTGTTAGCCAGATGGAAAGCATCACAGACAAGGAGAAGGGAAGCACAATGAGCAGAGGAGAACAGAGAAGCAAGATGCAAGAGGGAAGAAGCAATAATCTCTAAAACAATATCACAACATGATTCTCACAGTTACCTGCTGCTGTGAGTGGGAGTTCAACATTCTCTTCTATCCTGGCTGAAAAAATTCGTAAAGAGATTTTGTTTATTCCTAACACATCTGTCTGCTATTTTTGATCAACACTTTGTGACATTAAAGAACAAAGATTTTTAAGTTATATATCCCCATTAAGCTATAATGCTAAAGAGTATTTTCAAAAACCTAAAGGCCAGAGAACAGAGTGTTCAGTAAAATCTGGCAATACCCCAAGGTACTCAATTCAGAAACCTATGTAAAGTTACACAGTCTATGCTAAAATTCTCCACCACTGTTTTTCCTCAAAAGTTTGGTGCTTTTCTCCATAGTGAAATGACAAATATATTAATGTGCTCTATTTATCCCTAAATGTACTGTAAATGTGCTTCTTATCTGATTCGCTTTCCAGGACAGCATGTACCCTGGGGCACAGGAGTTTTGCTTCTCCTACACTGCTATGGACCCAACTCTGCTAGCAGGAAAGATGCTGGTATCCTAGATCTTATGGGATGCGATGCCTTGAGGGAATTTTTATCAAACAATTATTGCATAATCTCGGGGCTTAACAAAACCTCCTACACCTTACACAGATCCAGCCATGCTCTGGCGGCGTCCCCATCAACTGCAGGTCCCCGTGTGAACCCGCAGGATCCCCTTACTGTGCATGTGCAGGAAGTTGAATATTTCCGAGGGCATGGCGTGGAAGCCGGGGCGAGGCTTCACGTTGTCGTAGTAGTGGTGAGTTATAAAAATCCCTGAGGGGTTCATGGGGAAGGCCCAGAAGCCAAAGAGGTGCACCTCCTGGCAGAGCTCCAGGGCTGCAGTCACCAGGATGAGGCCGGTGCTGACCCGCTTGGCCCGCACGCCCTGGCCGAGCCAGTAGCGCGAGACGTTGATGAGATACTGGGGGTGGAAGTAGTAGACAGCCTGCTGGGACTCGAAATCGTCCAGCACGTACTTGACGCGGATGGACACGTCCGTGTTGCGCGTGTTGTAGAAGGCCGGCAGCAGCACGGACGCGTTCTCGTACACCTGCAGCACGTCGTAGAAGGGCTTCCTCCACTTCTCCAGCTTGTGGAATCTGGGGGGGAGAGGGAGGGAGGGAGTGGGGTCAGGCCTTGCGTGCTGTGCTGATGGGGTGTTCTGTGTGCCTTGGGTTGAGAAATGTAAGCAAAAATGTGTGTACTGTTTTCATCTGTTGGAACCAGTTGGGAAANGCTTAGGCTTAGGCTTAGGGTTAGAACCCTGTTGTTTATCTCTTGTAACTCTAGGGGTGGAAAGAGGGCCATGCCTTCTGTTAATGGACACCTGATAACCGCAGATAAGGCAGGGCCTCCTTATCTCTTCCTGCCCCCATCCTCCTCCCAGGGATATCCCCTGTGAATGGGCCATTGAAGGCTCTCACAGCACTGATGACATCACCTCATCCCATTGGGAGAGGCTCCACCCAGTGGGAGGAGCCAAAGCCTTTCCATGGGATAAAACAGCAATCCCAAACACCAAGGGAGCCGTTCCCACTGGATTCCCAGAGGATGGCTGGAGGCTTTCTTGAGGATCATCTCTATTTCATCAGAGCCACATCTGTCACTCTGGCATGACTTACTTCAGGCTGCTTCTAACACCCTGACCAACAGGGAGTCAGGTTTGCATTCTGACTCTGTCAGTGCTCCTTTGTAACATTGCATTTATTTTATTTAATTTATTCTATTTTTTACCTTTCTTGGTGTTTGTTCTCTCTCTTTTAAATTGCATTTCTGACTTGGAGTCCCACTGGTTTTGCTTTCAAGCCAGTACACTACGATGTAAGAGTTCATTCCTGTACCCCATTCATGGTTCATGGTTTTTCCGTGGGCTCCCCACCTTCCAGGTTTGGGTCAGTCCCCCCTTACCCAGACCCCCAGAACATTCTTCATCCCCTCCCCAGAGCCCTGTCCATCAATGTAAGGGGTGTTCTCCCCTCGGGAGAATTCCAGAAAAGGGCATTGAGTGATAGGAGAAAAACAAAGGAAGTCTCCCTCCCTAGAAGAACCCTGGCCCACCTGGTTATCCCTCTACCCTGGTTCACTCCTCCTTTCTCCCTGTCTTGGTGGATTTTGGACAAGCCCAGGTGAGCTCCATCCCACTCTGCCTGAGCCCTAACACTAATGTAACTTTTCCTACTTTCAAGCTTTGCAATTCCAGCTAATTCAAAGTTCTTCTGCCCTTTCTGTTTCTGGGGCCTGCTTTCACAACTTCCTGAAAGCCTTCTCACCTTTAGTGTTTCCTATTCCCAGCAAGAAAACCCCAAGGGAGTGTTATTTCTGAGAATCTAAAAAAGCCAAAGATTGCTAGTTCAGGATGTAAAAGGTCTTAGATATGTGCTTTGCAAAGACAGAACAAGTTTCAGTCTTAAATAATGAATTATTATGCATTGTTTCTTAAGTTTACAAAAGTCTTTCTGTTAATATTAAACCCATTTGGGTCTTTGATTTGCTAAAATAATATGACTCTAAGCTTCTTGTAAACTATTGGTTGAGAAAATATCTAGAAAATGGCTCCAGATCAGCTGTGGCTTTGTCTCTGATGTAGCTTTGCATAGATTTTGCTGGTTTTCTGTGTCTCTTGCTTATTGCTTGTATGATACAGATAAATAATAAATCCTAAGCCTGCAACTAGACTGAATCCCATCCTATTTGTGAGACCCTGACTGATCCAGCACTTACTGAAATATTTCTGACACAGAGATAATTGAGATGATGCTTCAGCGATCTACAGAAATGTACTTAGATTTGTAGCTACCTCATCAGCATGAAATGTAGGGTAAAAAATCAGGGCATAAAAAAATTCATAATAACCTTGTGGACATTTCTGATCATGTCTCACTTCTCATGGTATTAGTAGAAATATGTCATTTTTCCAAGCTACCTAGTGCACCATGCATTGCAGAGGTGTATTAAAAAAAGTGGCTAACACCAAAGCTAGCAAGTGTTTAAAATGTCTAACTGTAACATTTTTTAAAGAAATACAAAATGAAACAAATTATTTTATGTTGCTAGAGAAAAGAAATACTTTCCCCCATCCAGGAAGGAAAGCAGTAATGAGCCTCACAGTCCCAAATATGTCACAAGGCAGCATTAGGGCATTACCAGATTTAAAATCAACATCACCTAGTCAATCCTGTCTACAGAAGTTTCATTGACATTTAAAACTTTAAATTTAAAACACATCTTTAAAACATGTGACAGTGTGTGTTATTTTGTTTACCTCACAATCTTAATTTTCCAGTGTCAATGACTCTGATTCTAGAACTTCAACATTTTGGATGGGATCCAGTTTCTTTAACCTTAAATATTTCTAAGACCTTTGACTGGGACTTACAAGCAGAGCAGGGGAAAAACAGCTCTGTAGTTTTAATTTTAGCTCATTGCCTTTCCATCTTCTCTCATCAAAGTGCAGGTTTAAGTGTTTAACACATTTCTACAACTTGTTACTTATTCAATTCAGAATGAAATGTATGATTCATAGTGATGGTATAAAGCAGGATTTAGGCAAAATTACTGTGTAACAGAATTAAGTTAAAGGTAGAATTGGGAAATCAAGAGAAATGAAAATACAGAAAAAAGCAGAAATAACCTCTCAGTGATTATACTGGGATTGACAGTCACAACATCTGTCTTCACCCCAACGTCCATGAAGTATTTATCAGATATAGGAGGCAAATTGCATCTGTAAAAGAGAGAAATTAGTAAGAAAGATTTAAAATATTCTTTCACCTTTTCAGGACTAGAAAATATAATTTATTTAAGCATTTCTGCCAAGCAACAAATCTAGAGAAAGAGCATGAATTTAAAATTGTATCAAAACATGCTGATGCCCAAACTATACAATAATCTAACAAGTTCCTGAGGGCTGTGTGAAAACTTTTCTTGTTCCCTCACCTGGGAGAGATGACCCCTCTTTGCAGGTGTAGCCAGTGCTCATTTTGTCTCCTTAATAGCAATTTACCTCTTTACTCTGGCAGTTTAAGATGCAAAATGGATTGAAGCTCCCAGGCCAATCAGCCTACAAAATCAAAGGCTTGCTCAGCAGTAGCTGAGATGTATTCAATAATTAATAAACTACATCTAAAACACTGCCTTTAAGATGCTTTGGTATATACCCAGGAGAATTTAGGGGAAATGTTCCACAAGAGGCAAATCAATCCAGACCTAATTAATCCCAAACTATCTGCTTCACTTCCTTTTCCATTTACAAGCATCACCCAAAACAGTGTAATAGCAGCAATTCTGACTCTACAAATTCATCACAGGACATCAAATTTATTGGAAGAAACTTGTGAGATTTGCAAGCCTTGACTTTGCCCAACTTCCACTCACCTTGGCCTTGTCCTAGATACATCATCTCAAAAAATTTAGAGCATCCCTCAAGAGATGCTGAAGTTACTGAAATGCACACTCACAAGCTACCACTCTCTTTGCTTCCAAGGGTAATCCAGCTGAAAAAGCCTTCAGCATGTGTTTTCAGGGATAAAACACATGCCTGGCAAGTGGTTTTACACTCAGTTTAAGGTAGAGTTAGCCACTGAGTGACACTTTGAAAGCTTTTTGAAGAGATCTGCAAGCCTCAATTAAAAACATCACTGTGAAGACCCTCACATCTCAAAAATACTGCTGTGTCTAATTCTCAGAGTTGTCCATATTTCTGAGGAATGGTGCTGAGCAGAAACAGGGAGCTGTGAGGATGATTTCTCAGTCAAAGAGAAAGGACAGTTTGGGGAGAAGAAAAATGCATAAAGTTCCTTCAAAGTCCTTCTCACACTCAAAAAGTCCACCTTACACATAGTCCATTTTTATCAGGTCAGAGAATTGTTTTTGGCTATCTTCTGCAAAGACAATGCCATTTCTAAAATTTTCCTCTGCTGAGACATGCAACTCAAGTCCTTGGGCACCCCTGGTACCACCTAGCACTGGGCTCTGTGCTTATTAGATTATATTTGAGGAAGGTTTTCAAATAATCAGCTTCAATATTTCTGAACAGGAAATTCACACCATGATTGAGAGTGACCGAATTTGTTGAAGGCAATAATGCCCTATAAAAGTTGTCCCATCTGCACAAACTGTATTTTTGTCATAAGACTCCAAAAACCCATCCCTGCCAAGAAACCAATCCCATCTCTAAATTCACCCAGGGCTCCACCACAGAGCTCTGCTCTGGCCAGTAGATGGAGACAGACAATAACTACTAGTAAATGCAATTCTGGTGTGTATTTTGTAGGTTCTATTTTACTATAGCTAATTGCTTTCAAAATTTACTTCACAGAAAAACCTTGGCTGCGTGCTGCTGGCCACAAGAAAAGATTCTTCAAGTGTCCTGAATGTATTGCTGAACATAATCAGGGCTCCACAAGCAGCTTGGGGAATGTTTTAAATTATTTCACTGGTGACCAAGATGATGCTTCCTGATAGTTTGGTGGTGACTGGAAAGCAGATGTGTTCATGCCTGACCCTGAACACAACCTTTACTTTAAAACTGATGTCAGCAGACCTTGAGTTTTAAAACACTGGCACATGTTTGTGGATGATCCACATTTTGGAGATGGCAAACCAGGTGTTTCTTTGGCACTGAGATATTTATTCATATTCCAGTTCTGATGAAACCTCTATTTAATTGCTACTCTTACCAAATACAAGCCAATTTCTAAGTTCTGTGATAATGTCCTCTTTTTTTTTTTTTAATCAGTTTTGGTCTACTTCAAGGAAGAGTACCAGTGGTAAAACAGGACCTCTTCTAAAAGCCCTTAAACATAAATGAGATTTGCCCACATATTTCAGCTTCTTCTTAAAAATTTGCCATCTCCATGTGTCACATGGGCTGCTCCTTTCATCCACACTTATGGTTGTGATCCAACACAACAGCAGAGAATCTACAGTAATTGTTTAAGGCATATGGAGTACACTAGGCTTTTAAGAATAAAAATATGTGAAGTCTGGACTTTCTCACAGACTTTTTTTTCATTATTATCAAACTAAGATAATAGTTTGTGAGGTTGGAATAAGAGGCAGACACAAGGGCCTGAAAACAATGAACACTGAATGTAGGACCTGTAAAATTTCCTCATATGATGTCAAATTAAATTAAGACTGAACCAAAATCTGATTTAGTTTTTGCTGGTGTGAAGTGAGACAAATAAATTGTGTATTCTAAATTGACAACAACACACCTAAGATCAGAAAATAGGCCAACTGAAATAAAGAGATTTTTCTTTTCTAGAGAACAAGTCATGAATCTGTGAGCTAGTGGTCATATGCCATGACCCAGGCAAAGAGCTTAACAGGATTTAGAGAGGGATTAGTCATGCATATGAATAATAAGAAAATCTTTCTCATATATATTAAGGATTATAAAACTGCTGCTAGACTCTCTTATCCAGGGACCCTCATCGTGGGACATTCCAGTTTATGCAAAACCTGGATAATTCCACATATAGCAAGGAGCAATGAAGATACTTAACCTTTAAAGATATTCTGGTGACTCTGGAGGCCTGGGATTGATTATTGATTACATTAAGTCCTGTTATTGAGCACCTGAGCTCTGGATCAGTCCAGAAACACCTCTGAGGCACATCAGCTGTGAGCTGTTAACATCTGACCAAGCTGCTTGTCAGTCTATAGAGGTTGTACCTCTGGCTCAGATCTGCCCCAGAAAATTACACCCAGGTTCATGGCAAACTGCTTACAGGCTAATGTCCACAGGAGGATAAATCCACAACCTCAGTGGCAGGGGATATCCTGAAAGAGAGCATCAGACTTTGCCAACAAGTCAGCGACTAACCCCATGGAGTCAAGCGGAAATATTTCCTCAAAGCTTATTTTTTTTTAAAAAATATTATAAAGTAAGATGTTTTAGGGTTGTTTTTTTGGGGTGAGGGTAGTTGTTTTTGTTTTTGTTTTTATTTGGAACATGGCTTTTTGTGCAAGAAGCACGCTTGACACAGCCAATTTAGCAAACGTCCTGTTTCAACATGAGAGAATAGCTTTGCAACTCTCTATTTGTCATTAGAAAAGGCAAAAAAGAGGAGAATGGAGCTGTGGTGGTTACCTAAACACGAAGTCTGCACTGTCAATCTCCCGGCCACATCTGCTGTTCTTCAGGATTCCTCCATTCCCAACCACTGCACATCTCTTGAACTGGGAGCGGTGGTACGGCATGTCCTGCAACACCACGGCAAGGAAACAGTTAAAGGCCCCAAAATGTGGGGCCAACAAACCTCTTTTTCCGTTTTTTTCCCATTTTTTCCCTCTGCAGCTGCACCTAACAACGACAGGATGTTGACACTGGTTCTGGGTGCAACATTCCCCCTGTACAAAGTGATGGGATATTAGAGATGGCACAGGCAACAAACCCAAGTGGGAAAAAAACCCCAATAACCTGTTTTTTTTCCCCAGGTTCAATAACATAGGGAGCAATTTTAGGTATTTGCTTTCCCCTTTGATTTCCACATGAGGGCACAAACCATAAATTAGTGTAGCTCAGGCAGTGTTTTCTGAGCTGCCTGCAAACTGCTGGCTCCTCAGGTTCTGGTGTCCTGTTTTTGGGAAGTTTGCACACAGAGCTCTGGGGTAGCCACTAAAGCCCAAATTTTAGTGCTTACCAACTCTAATTGCACTAACAGAAATAATAATTATTAATCAGCATTTGCACTACCAGCTCTGCCTTTGGTCAGACAATTTTTTGGACTTGTGGAGGATGCATTTTCCTGTAATCTTTGGGCAGATTCCTGCCTTCACACACACAGATGCAGCTGCTGCCAGAGCCAGAGAGAGTGAAAATCACATCCTGAGAACAAACTGGGCTGTTAGGGTGAGAGGGCTGTGACGCAGAGCTGAGCCACACTACACCTTATGAATATGTAAGGATGTGCTTATATAAGCATGAGAGTGCTCGTTTTTGGTACATACATATTTTATCAATAATCTCACGCTGCAAAGTACAGAGGGATGCAGGAGTGGCTTGACATTTCTGGGTGATTATTCCCAGGATCTTTCCATGGCATCCATAAGCCATGAGGCAAAAAAGGGCATGCAATCACACCTGTCTGAGAAAAGCAGCAGCTGCCTGACAGAGAGGAAATATGGAGCTGTCTGTGCTTTATGAAGTGATTTCTTAACACAAAGTGCCTCAGCAGCCCTGGAAGGGAAATCAGAAGCCAGGTGCCCATGCTTAGCACAAGGTTCTTGGCCCTACAGCATTGCTGCTTTGTTTTCAGCCCTTTATTTCCTTCATGTGCCAGGCTGCAGCCCTGCTGCTCTGCAGAGAGTGGCTTTGGTCACTGCCCAGTGACTCCCAAAGGCATTTTGGAATGTGGTAACACCTTCACAGCAACTCGATCCTACCTGGACAAACACCACACTCCTAGCAGATCTCAAATGTCCTTTCATGCACTCATCTGCCTAATCAGGCAGTGTTTTGAGGATAATACTCCTGGATTTACATGTACCCATTCTTTGCACATCTCCAGGTGCCAAAATTCTCTCCTGGATCCAAGCCTTTCCCCTGCCCCAGCTCCCCATGTGAACATTCAGATAACAGCACTTCCCTGCCTCTCAGCAGTGCTCAAAAGCCAAAGGATTAGAAGGGGTTGGACCCTGAAGGACAGGTTCAATGGCACAAATCAAAGTATTTAACCTGAATATATGTGTCACTTTTCAAAAGGGATAGATTTCAGCTCCCCCCTCCAAGTATGCTGCTGTAAATTGAAGGGGTGATAAATCTGCAGCCACATCAGCCCATTCCTGCACATCAGTCACTTTGTGCAGAGGGAATTTCCCACTGATTATAACCTTGAATACCCCTGGAGGTCAAGTGTTATTTGCTGGAAAGGTTTTGAATAATCATTATGATGAATACATTTAAAATTATGAAGCCCGTGCACAGATAATCTGCAAATGGAAATAAGTATAAAAATAGTCATTGTGAATATGAATTATAAAATAATCATGACAAAAAGCAAAGCAGACCTAACCCCAAATGCTGGATTTATTATATGTGAGTATTATACTTTAAAATAGTTCTGATTAATAAGTGTCTCTTTTATTTAGCTTTCGTATTTTGTTATCCACTTTGCTCCTAAGTCAGCAATATTCTGCAGGAAATTACATATATATATATATATATATAAATATAATATGTATATAGGGTTGTGTATGTCTATATTTTGCAGATGACCACCAGAAAACAGGAAAATCATCTAAAATATTGTATCAAAAATAAACATTCTCACACTATAAGCAGTGAATTTTGTAGAAATGTCAAACAAGTGCTAAATGCTTGGCTATAAGATAGTGCCTAATGCAGCAAGTACAGTGAAGCTGATCCTGCAAACGAGCAGAGGCACCTTTGGAAACATTTTGAAGATTTCTTGGTTGATGTGAAAGATTCCACTTGTGTCCACTTCATATTTCAGTTTAGTTCCCAAGGGAGTATTTTTCTGGGTGGTGAACAGAAAGGATGGGGCATTGCAACACCTTGACAGAGTAGACCTGTGAAATCAAAAAGAAATAATATCAAGAATCTGATGGCATGGTGCAGGATTTGCAGTTGCTGTTGCTCCTAACAAGGTATTTTTCACCAAAAAGAATTCTAATTTTTTTTTTTTTTTTTTTTTTTTTTTTTTTTTTTTTTTTTTTTTTTTTTTTTTGTGGTGTATTTTTTTTTTTTTTTTTTGTCTAGGATGGGTAAAATTTTGCTTTGCTGGATTTTCATTCAGAAAACTTCATATTGGGTGAAAGTTTCTTTGCCTGAGAAAACTATGGCAAATAAAAAAGAAGAGAGTAAATGAGACACCTGTACTTGTCTCTTCCAGGCTGTTGGAAATACACATGCAAATTCTGCCCTGCTCTAGTCCCCAAAGATGAGATTCTGCCTCCAATATCCTGGCAAAACCACCTTAATGAATTAGTTCCTCTCTACCTTAGAAGTCTTCAGTATTTTATAAATTATATACTCATCACTGGGCAGGAAATGTAGGGGTTAGAGAGCCCCTCTGTGGTTATGGAAATGTGGCAGGGCAATATTTAAGCACAGCAATACCCAAAGACTGCCCCACTTACCAGATGGCTGTGGAGCACAGCACACTTTGATTACAACACAAAAAAACCTCTCAAAGATCTTAGTTTTTCCCCTTGGCCTTCCTGTGTGCATCAGGAAGGTGATGTGGCCAACAGAGAGCTGCCAGGCAAACTGATCATGCCTAAAACTCCAAAATCTCAGACAAATGATCAAAATTTTCTTCTTCCCTGGGACAAAATGGGAAAAATTCCAGTGCAAACAAGAACCACATAAAATCCCAGACATGAGATTCAGAGCAAGAAAGAAAAAACAACCCAGCTCCCATCCTTGCCTGAATGCTTTTCTTCTTTTCCTGGTGGCACTGAAAGCCCTGAGCCCTGCTCACTCTTATTCCAGAGATGTTTTATTTCTCACTCAATGCATTTGATACCTTCAGTGAGAAATGTGTGTCATGGTGAATGTACAAGCATGAAGACAAAGCCAAATGGCTCTCAAATAACCCAGATTAAATGCCTTTGCCTCTGGGGTGTGTGGCCTCATATCCTGAATTGGAAGAATAAACCAGGCTTCTTTATGGGCTTTATTACAAGCACCAGAAAGCAAATAGAGAATTATGCAAACATTTCAGTGATGTCCAATTACTCTCATACACTTGACTCGTGCAAGATGGCACAAAATGATCATCAGATCAAGGCAGCAAATGAGACTGGAAAAGTCAATGAAAAATGTCTAACAGCAAAAACAATTACAAGCAGACAGTGAAATTGAATTGATGTAGTTAGGCTATGAGAAAAACCTCTTCATTGGCTGCTCCTTAAGGAATTGAAGGAGATGTTTTTCCTAAATGTCCAGCTGGTATTCCAGAGGCACAATTTTTTATGTGAATGCCTGATGTCTGATGGAAGAAGATTCTCAAGGAAACTGCTTTCCCTAGTCTGCAGATACAAATTCTCTCATGACTTCTGCCCTTCCTCCCTCTCTGCTGCTTCAGTAGCTGCCATTTAAAATCTGCTGGATCCTTCCCACCTCACATGATGGTCCAGGGCTGGCAAAGCTCAAAATCCCACAGCTCAGGGGGTTACACATTTCACCTACTGCTAAGCAACCTCCAAGCTCAGAGACCTTGGTTTGCTTTTGGGGACAGCAGCTTCCCCACACCTTCACACACTGAGGTCTCTGTCCAGTTGAACACAGATCAAACAGACTTTGGACTTCTTTTTCTTTTTAATTACAAGCACTACAGTTGTTCCTGAAACCAGCTGACAAAGGTTATGTTACATCTGGGTGCCCATGAGGGTTCCTGGAGCTGTATCAGTCAGACAGGTACAGGCAGTGACAGGAGCCTTTAATTTCTTTTTTCTCTCAGTGAACAGCATTGAGAGGGGTTCTTTGTTTAATGTTCTGGTGTTGGTGGCCTCAGAGGGATTGATGGTCCTCCTGGTGGTGCTTGGATTGCCCTTTCTCATTGTTCCCACCTCTTCTCTGGCCTCCAAACCTCAAAGGGCTCCTTTCCATGCCTCAAAGTGCTGCTTGCTCTCTGGGCATAATCATTACTCCTCTCACTCCAGCTGTTTTTAAAATAATGAGCTGTAGTCCTGAATCACTCCTCTCTTCAGAACAGGCTCTAATAATTGCTTATCAACTAATTTCCAGGAAAAAATACAGGGGAAAAAAACCCCACAACAAAAACCCCCACAACAAAAACCCCCACAAAAAAACACCTAAAAAACCTTAGGTGTGGAGATCACGTTGGAGAAACTGTTATGAGCCTGAGACTAACAATGTTATTTTTAAAGATGTCAATGACTAATTTAGCACATGGATTCTCACATTCTCTCATTAACTCCTGACAGCTATTTCCTGGAATCATGCAAGAGAATTTGGGATAAAGCTGGGGGCCTTGTTATAAACAAGAGCTCTGAATTGTACCAGTGACTTGTAGACTTCAGTCTACAGCACTTATCCTGAAATAGTTTGTTTTCTCAAAACCTACTCAAATATGGCAATGAAATATTTCAATATAGAACATTCAAAAACCATTTTGGCTTCAATCTACTGTTGCCTTCACAAGGTCAGCTTCAAAACTGTCTTGAGATGATCATGCAGAGAATTTACATGAAGAGAGACAGAACACTACAGAAACAAACTGAGAGGTCTCTGAAGAACATAAAAAATATGTAGATAATCTGTGAGTAATAGCTGAGAAGCCATTCAAAACAAAACAAAACAAAACAAAACAAAACACAAAAACCAAAACAAAAACAAAACAAACAAAAACAAAAAAACCCAAAAAAAAACCCACACACNAAAAACAAAAAAACCCAAAAAAACCCCAAAACACCACAAACAAAACCCCAAACACAACCAGAGAAAGTCATAAGCAAGGTCTGACAGTACTAAAACACCCAGAAGAAATCTAGTTTCAGTATTTTATAGGCCAGATTTGCAGTATCACCATTTAGATTACCATTCCAAGCCAGAGAATTAGGTTGACATGTTAGGTGCAGCCCTTAAATCTCATCTGCATCCTCACTGCTGCCCAAGTAACACCTGGAAGTCTTTCCCACACCAAATTCCTTGCCCTTCCTGGAAGACTGTTCCACATGCCAGAAAATCATTCTTTCACTCTTGCTGCAAGTTGGGTTGTTTTTTTAAGTAGAGGGAAAAGTCCACATTTATTCAAAAAGTTGGTACATCACACTTTCTCATGCTTACTCTTGCTATCCATATGAAATTTTGATCTCTTTCCAGTAAGCTAAACTCAAATTAAAGTAAATTTTACTCAGTCTCATGAATGTAAGCCATTCTTACTTGAATAAATTGGCTTCTGTGACATTCATCTCCCATTTGCACATCTGTAGGCTCTTCCATCTGTCAAACAATTCAGTTTGTTTCACCCTAAATTATAAAAAAGAAAGAAAAAAAAATTAAGTTCATTATAAAGGCTTAATTTCCTAAAACAGCTGCAGGTAGAGTACCATGCAAATTGATGGGGCAAATCAGTCAGCCTAGATAGTACAAAACTTTTTTTTCTTCCCTTTTCTGCTCAGACATAGCCACTCTAAGCCTTGTGTGCAAGAATTGATGTTTGGGACTGATTTCTTCTCCCTGACATGTTTTCTCCATTTTTTTTTTTTCAGGATAAAATATGTAATATTTAGCAAGAAACATCTACCCTACCAAAATCTGCTGGGAAGAAAATGGGTCTCTGTCAGATGGGTTTGGGGGAAAAGGTGCACCCAGCAGAAGGGCCCAGGAGGGGGAATAGCAAAAGGGGATTAATTTGGCCAACCAAGGCTGTATTTTGGTGGGGTTAACTTAGTCTGTGAGATTCTACAGCACAACACTGCAGGTAAATTGATTTTATGAACAATTTTGAGCTCACGTGTAGGGATAAGAATCTGTGAGGAAATGAAAAGCTCTTTACCTAGGGATGTCTACCTCCTCCTCTGCTGATCAATATACCTGTAGTCATATTAAAACAGCAACAACAAAAAACATAAAACCCTCCTATTTCAACTAGGCTGATAGAGGATGACTCATTTTTTGTGATATCACCAATTCCAAGAACTTCCACACTGAAGTTCACACATATTCCTGTGCATTTGGACAACAGAGATAATGAAAGCTTTGCAAATATCTGGAGGTAGGAAGCATAATCTCTCAAAGATATTTGGAAGTGTGTGATTTCTGCTAGATTGATAGGTCTTAATGAGCTCTCTTCAGGCTTGAGGGCTTTTAATGTTTGAATAAAACAAAAACTTTTAAGATAATTATATATTTAATGTGAGTAGAACCTAGCATTTCCCATGCTGAGGAAGCTGAAGGAATTAGGTCATATTGTACTTTCTGTAGCCCACCAGAGCACATTAACTTGGAAATCTTCCATTACCAGAAGGGCTGACTTGGGAAACATAGCACATTTGAATCAAGAACATCAGAAGAGACCAGCAGAGTAAAAGTGCTTGATGTCAAATGGCATCTACTGTAGAATTAACTCATATTTAGCTGAGCAGGGCTCCACTACCTTCCTTGGGCCACTGGGTAAGGTGAATAAAATGAGGAACTCTCTGTGTCCTCTGAGAAGTATGGAAAAAAAAAAAAAGAAAAAAAAGGGAATTCAGAACTCCCCATTTTCAGCAGAACATTGGCAGAAGTGTGACATTCTCACCCCTCCTATTTATTTTTAAGTGCTGCAAGTCAGCAAGTGGTGCAAAGTGTGTTTGTTACTGGTGTACCCTTCATCCAGTGCAGAAGGCAAGGACATAACCCACATTTTGCTGTGCACAAAGATGTGCTCAGAGCCATGCAGATTCAAAACAAATTTTCTGTATTTTCTGTAGCTCTGGCTGGTTGATGTTATGCACCTGTGGAGCTGCACTTTGAACCCACATTCTCAGTGCACTTTGCAGACCTTGTGCATTGCCTGTAACATTGCTGAACCACTGGCCTTAGACATGGTGAGTGATTAGGTATAATCTGAGCACCTTAATTCAGTGAAACACTGAAAATGCAAAAGGGTAACACCAAAATCACCCAGCTGAGCACTGTCGCACTGGAAAAATCACATTTTTCACCCAATTCCGTTGCTGTGGTTTACTATGTACATCTCATTCAACTCACTGGTTTCCTGACATACTTAATGGACCCCAAAACACAATTTAGAGATATTTTATTGCTTCCCAGAATCACAGTTTCTTACCTTTTCACTGAGGGGTTTTGAGTGGTGAAACTCTCTGCTGTTTGAAGAGGTCAAAAATACCAACAGACTCAGAAAATATCTAAATAAATTAATAGAAAGGTCTACTGTCCACTCTGATTGCTCCAGTCTGCTCTCCTTCTTCCAGTCCTCAAGTACCCATGCCAGTATTTATTATCAGGAAGGGCTGAGCATTTTCTTCCTTTCTTAGCCTTCACTACTGGCCACTGTCAATGAAAGAGCCTTAAGCTAGATGGACACTTGGATGAGTCCGTCTGGCTGTTCTTACTCTTTAATTACTGCAAATATGAAATTTATAAGCATGGTATTCAATTCTCAGCAATAATTCTGGGCCTACCAAAATGCCTCATGTATGGAACAATCCTCCATGTTTTGTATATGGACCTCAGATCAAATTCAAGCATTTCTTGTAAGATAAGATATGGGATCCCTTCTGAGATCCCTCTTGAAGTGATCCCTTAAGCCTTGCATCTTTTGACAGTGTCCTTGTAAGATAACATCCCACCCTGCCTCAGAAATAACATTTTTAGCAATGCTTTTATTGCTAATTACTTCTGCTTTTTACATTTAGTTCATACTTACATAGACAAGACCTTCACCTCAATGATGTCCTGCCTTAATTCCAGGCATTTCGTAGAGTTGTATTCCAAAGGCCCTTCATAAAACTCAAAATACCTAAGGAAGGACAAGAAAACATCATAAATAAGGCTTAGGCTAGAATAATGGTCTTGCACATCAACAGAATTTTGCTGAAATCTGACATTTATAATTTTTGCCTAACTTGATTCTGCACTCCCTGGCCCATAGGCAGCTTGTTCCTTCACAGGGAAGCACAGATGTCCCTGCTGGTCCTAGAACTGTCTTCCATGCCCAGTTTGTTAATTCCTACAGGAGTTCATCTCTCTTGAAGCAGCAGCAAGGATCAGATAGGGTTCATTCAGGGTTTAAACCCTTTTCCAGCAGTCAGCACTTGACAGCTGGAACTGAAAATCAGGGCAAAAGCACTGATCATTTAAGGGACACTGTTCCCATCTTTTGCATGCCTGACTGTGCTGGAAAAAACATGGAAGTGCTAGAGGTTGTATTCTGTCTGTGGAGGCTATTCCATAGCTCCTGAGCAATGAGCTTTTCACTGGGATTTACTCCTTTGGCCTATCTGAAAGGGAATGGAAACATGGATTATATTCTGGGGGAAAAAAAAGAGATCAAAAGGATTTGAATGGTCAGACACAGCACAAATAACAGTGATATTCTTGATTAAAATACAGACCTAAGTATTTACTTTATTGGCTAATACTTTACCTTGGTCATTGGACTGAAGGGGATGAAAAAGACAATGGTAGCTGCTCATGCTTAGGGAAAAGGAAAAGCCCAAGCTATCAAGGGAACTCAATGAGTCTGTATTGAGATGATGAACAAGATTTAAGGTTTAAACAAAGCTCTGCATCAGTTTCACTCCTAATCACTAGAAATCTGTATTAAAACCTAATTCCTAAGACCTGCACATACCCATGAAACCCTTGAGAGGACAATGAAAAACCAAGAGAAGATGACCTGGAGGAATAGGCATTATGAAGAAGACTAGAGGAACCTCTTTTGATGGATCCTTTAAAATCCTGAATTCAAGAGGCTGTAATTCCAAGAACTCCATTTTTGAATCTTCAGTGGGAAATATAAAGATAAGACTTGTGGAAAAGCTTCATTTAAGCCATCACTGGAAATGTAATATTTAAGGTTTGTGTCATTGCAAAAGAATCTAAAATCTCATGTTTGACCCGTGTGGGACTGGAAAAAGCCCAAGAGCCTCCCAAAGAAATTTGCTTTCAACTGGGAATTTTTCTGTCCTGTCAAGTGCTGCTTTAGAAAGTGTCTCCTTCACCTCTCCCTGAGGTTTTCAGCACCTCAGCTTTGTCAAACACCAAACCAAACACTGCTGTGAGCCAGTGGGAGGCACAAACCTTGAGACTGAAAGGAGGAAGCCAATGCTTAAAAGGCAGGAGAAGGAGAACAAAAATATTCTTAATAAAGAAGTCAGAAAAATCCAATAGCTCATCTTTAAAAAATGTGGCTATTTGTAAATGTGTTTGTATAGCCTTCATGGCAACAAAAATGAATTTTTTTAAATTTTGCAGTGGAAATTGTGTAGTTAAAGTAGTCCAAAATCAGTGAGAACTCTATGAAAATACCTCCTCAGCCTGCTGAAGGGTGACCTAACATGAATCTTCATCTGGGCTCTCACCAAAAGGCTTGCACTCTCCTTCCAGCTGAATTATTCACCTGGACATTCAGCATTTACTAAGGAGCAGCTGAAATCCACTGCCCTGGCACATCTCCCACGTGCTTATCTTGTTGAGCTGGTGCTGAGCAACTTGTGAATGAGGCTTCAACTGTATTTGGATTAAAAGCCCACCTGCTTGCACCAGGCCAAAGCCCTGTGTGGATGCACTCCAGGTAACCACCCCAAAACAACCCAAAATCTCTCTTTAGACAGCACTGTAGAATTTCTTACTGATCACAGAATTTTCCAGGGCTGAAGGAGTCCCCTCTGGCTACCAGTGCAGACAATGTTTTAATCCTCTGAAATAATAGTTTTTCTGACTGTCTCTTGTGGGATCAATCCTTTTCTTTGGTTCTTTGAGCCAGACAATGCTGGAACCCTGGATGTGCATTTTACACAGTAAGTAGGGGTGGTTACACACCCCCACAAAACACTCAGTACCTTACACACCCCTCCTGCTCCTTAGGGTGTGCAGGAGTGAGCAGTTCCTATCAGCCTCATCCTCACCTGTCACCCAACACTTCATTTCAGTATCTTGAACGTGCCTCAGGCAGATAAGCAGAGCAAAAATCTAGATTAACATTTATTTTTATCTTTCCTGTGCACTTCTGGCTGTGCTGCTAAGTCAGAGAGCAGCAGCTCAGATGTCACACAGCACATGCTGTCACGTGGGAGCACCACAGCACGGGAAAGCTGCCTTCAGCCTGTGGCACTGGAGTCAAACATGTCATTTTATGAAATGGAGATGAAATTTCCTGTGTCCCAGCCACTGCCTTTGATCGTTGCCTGTTTACTCAATCCACAGACCAAAAATAGAAATGAAAAAGGATGTGTTACCAAAGCAGCAGAAGGTTAAGGAGGAAAGGATTGGGTCAAAAATAAACCACTTCTGGATCTGAAAGGAAATCAATCCATGAGGCAACACTGCATTTCTAACAGAGCTTTTCCGTGAGCCTATAAATTGAGAAAGCACAGGGCTGTTCTCTAAGTCTCTAATGATCACAACAGCTTCAGCTTTCCCCACAGAGCCACAGGGAGCATGGAATTCACCATTTTCTACCTCATGGAAGTGCAGAGGGAGGATCCATGGGATGGGCTGGATGACACATGGCAGATGGGACACAGGCAGCAAAGGCAGGGGACAGCAATGGCAGTGTCATTCTGCACAGGGATGGGAGAAGATGCTGCTGGCCATGGGCTCAGTTTGACTGAAGTGAGCTCAGGCTGTTGAATAAACATTCTTTGGGCTGTCCTTCATCAGCCCTGAACCTCACTGGAGCAGACAGCCAGACACTAAACCATCCTTAGTTCCTTAGTCATTGGGAGGAAAATGCTATGAATGCTACAGCAGCATTAAGGATTTTTGAATAGACTCAGGAAAAAGGGTTCCTCTCTTTCTCCCAAGAGTGTTCATCCTATTTATTTGCTTCCAGAGATTCCTCCTGCTGGAGATAGAGTGGGATATTAGCAGAGGCCGTTCCCTGGAGTGCTGGACAACCTCTTCCCACAGAAATTCTTCACACTGTGCTTTCCTAGAATGCAGTTTTGCACAACACCAGGACCTAGCACAAGGGGCATGGATTCCCTCAGCCTCCAGAGATGTCCTTTAAACCCATGTCCTCATCTGGCAAGGGTCTGGTCCTTCAGGGAGTGTTTGGAGATCAGGCCTCCACACTTTCCCAGAGGAAGCATCCGTCTCACCCACTCCCTGGTCTCTGAGAGCTCTTTCTGCCTATTCACTCCCACTCTAAAACATGTAGTTCCCTGTGAACGATACATTTGCCTGTCAGAAAGCTTAATTAGCACAAATGGAAACTGTCCTCCCCATCATCCTCCTCAGTCTGATCTCCAGCTAGGAAACAAGGGTGTAGTTCAGTTTATTTTGATTTATATTCCTGATCAGTGACAAGTGACAAACCTGACTATACTGCTTACTCCTTTTGCCACAGAAAAGGTCTGTATTTTGGCTTTACAAGAATGACATTCAAGTTTTATTATCCATAAAACAGACTTGATCTGTCACAGCCATAATGTCCTCTCCCTGCATTTCTCCACTTGCCCTGATGAAACATAAATAACTTTTATCCCTGGAAAGGTCACAAGTCTACAGGAAAACAAATACAAGGATTCATGAGTCTTTACCTTAAGAATACAAACACAAATGAATCACAACAAACAGCTCAGTTGAATGTAGGATTGTACTTTCCCAGTACTACACACCACTGTCTGGTCTTTGTCTTTTTCTTTCATGTCAATCAAACCTTTCAAACCTACAACACTTTTCCAGTATCAGATCCTGTGCCTGAACACCACACAAGCTTTAAGTGCTCAGAGGGGACTGCTTTTTTACAGCCCACTGCACTGAGTGCCCAGAAATCAGATGCTATTTGCTCTGTAATTTTCCATTTTTGACTGACTGAAACTTTCTTCTTTTGTAACCTTCACATCCCCTGTTGCAACCTCACCTCCAGCTGAGCTGCCTACTGAACTCACTAGTGAGAGACACATTTGGTTTCTCAGTACATCAGCTAATACTCGTGTCTTTGATCATCTGCAGCTGAGCTGCTCCTGCTTTGATCAGAAGTAAGCTTTTCTTGATCACACTACACGAATTAAAAACCCTGAGACTTCAATCCTGCCTTCAAGTGACGCTTGGCTTGAGATGCTGATTTGTCTGATATATTGAACAAAGTTTTAAAGCATCATTTAGTGCCATGGTCAGGCACCTTTTAAGCAGGACCATTTTCTGAGGCTGCCTTCCCATTGATTCTGCTCTTTCCTGCAGTGCCAGTCCTCGACACTGCAGCACATCGCAGGAAGGATTCCACCTACCCCGCAGGAAAAACAAAGATCTTTCCAAAAATATACATTATCCAGTGACTAAGAAATGAGAATAAATGAACCAAGCCCTGCAGGCTTCTACTAAATGCTTATTAAGAGTGCTGTCCAATTAGCAGTGCCTGTGCTCATCAGTATGGGAGGATTCATGGCCAACCTTGGGTCGAGATTCACCTTCCTTACTCAGGAGGGTTCCAAATGTGCCAGACACATTCCCCAAAGCACAAAGGGGACTCACATTATCTGGCAAGGCCTTCCTGGAACCTTCAGGTCCCTGGAGCAAAAAATCACAGCTATAGAGGCCCTGGAAAATTCCTCCAGAGTAGAACACAGTAGGTGTTTACTTCATCTGAGCCCATTGTGAGAGACCAAATCCCTCTGGCCTTTGCTTCTCTTAGTGCTTCTGTGTGACAACACCAAAACCCACAAGATTTGATCTAAAGGTTTAAGAGCTTTACATCAATTCAAGGGTCTTTCTCCCTTCATAAAAGCATCCTATCACTTTGCATGGCCTGGTCTCACAAGATTATTTTGTCCCTTTGGGAAGGGATGATCCCTGCTCAGCAGGTAAAGAAGCTGATGTAGAAGTGGCAAGGGAAGCAGGAACGTTTGATGGTCTTAGGCTAATTTAAACTCCACCAGGTCTGTTGCACAAAAATTTAAAAAAAAAACCAAAAAAACCCCAAAAAACCCAAGCAAACCAAAAAATCACATTGTTTCTTGTGCTGTTTCTGTTATTTGAGGGCCCAAGTCAGTTTGCCCACAACAGGATGATGCTTGAAAGGCTGAACAGAGAGAGAAGGAGCTGTGGGCTCAACAGAGGAAACTGGAGAAGCAGCAGGCTTCTTTTACACAACTTGATGAAACTGTTTGATTGTCTCACCCGTGGGGACAACAAATATTAAAAGAGATGCTTCACATTCCTCCTGTCTACCACGTGTTGATGACAATATCACCAGCAATAACTCATTTAAATCCTGTACCATCTTCATCTCTAATGCTAGTAGGTGCTCTAGATGTCTAACTGATCATGAACTTTTGGTATATGTCTGTAGGTGGGAACAAAATATGCCACCATAAGCTGTGTCATGTAAAAATATTAAAATATAAGCAAGAGAAAATGGTCATATATCTCTGTATACATTGTGTCATCATAGCTCTTCTGAATTACTGCATCCAGTTCTGACATTTCATCTTTGGGGGTTTGAGACATTGGTGAGAGTTACAAAAGGACCTGCAGAAATTATCCAGATTCTAAAAAAATTATGCAAGGAATGTGAAGCTTAATCTAAACATATGGTGACTGAGTAAGGAGATGCTGCACCAGGAAGTAATTACCAGTGTCAGGAAGGTTTTCATTACAGTATTGCATGGAAAAATAGTATTCAATGCCTGGAAGCTAAGAATTGAAATGGCATCTTTAGTTCAAGACTAGCCTTCTTTCTAGAAGAGTAACTAAAATTCAGGGTCTAGAATTCTTGTAGAGGGACTCAAGTTTTCCAGGACATTCTTCTAGTTGAGGTTAAAAGCTATTGATTCATTAACCCACTGATCCTTCCCTTTGGATATTTTGATATTTTTGGTCTTATAGAGTTATAAATTTTTCTAAGCTTTGGTAATAGATTCTGTTAGGTCCATCTATCAAGACAAAGACAGTTTACCAAGATGTTGTGCCTGTCTTCCAAGTTAAATTTTTTGCTTTCAAAAACCCAAAAGTGCTTCCATGGACCAGCCCTAAATTCTTAAGTTTGATCTTCTACAGAGGACGAGGGGCTTTTATATTTCTGTCCTTTAAAAGCTGTTCATGGCTAGCTCACTGAACATCCCCAGAAAAGTGGAAAGTGCACAGATATTTTTCCTCAGAGGTGCTCCTTTTCTGGATTCTTTTTTTCTGACATAGTCCATGACTCCACAGGTATCTCACACATCTGTGCACTCAATGATGATGCTGTTGTGATGCCCTGAGGATATATTTTCCATCACAACTCCTGGCAGACTGGCACTGGCTGCTCACTGCCATTCTGATTATGATCTCCCATCTCCAAGTCTCCATACACAGATGGTGTTGGAATTGCTTGGCTCTGCTGCTCATTCCCTCATTAGCAATGTGAATTGACCAAACATCCAGTCCTGCCAGTGGCACATTGTTCCCTTTCCAATCTGTCCACTGGTTTGGGACACAAATCCACGGGTTCAGCCCAGCACAGCACCACAGTCAGTGGCAAAGCACAGCTCCACTGCAGCAGTGTGGGTGTAGCAGCAGCAGCTCCAGCAGAATCAGCCCTAAATGGCACAGCAAAGTTCAGGATGCCTCCTGCTTCTCCCTGGAGATAAACCCACCTTGCAGCCCATCCACACCACCACCCCCTGTGCTTCCAGGTCCTTTCTGACACAGACTGACACCCATCCCCATCTAGAGGCTTTCCCACTGTGCAGTGTGGGGATGATTTATTGGAGACTGCATTGAATTTGGGTTTCAGGGACATGCTGGTGCTTCTTGTCTTTCACTGCCTCAAACCAACACTGGCTTCTGACAAGCAGCAGTGCAGCATGCTGCAGGAAGCCCTATTTTCCCAATTTTGTTTCCAAACTCTCAGATTTTTAATAAACTGCTCCTTGGGTGTTTTAATTAACCCGTTTCCCATTCACTCTGATGGAAATAATCTACTGATTTTGTTATCTGTATGACCACCCACCTACAAAGATAGCAAAACTCATGACAACCCTTAAACATCAATGATATCTCAAACCCCACATTTTAGCTTATTGAAAGCAACTGCTTTTTTTTTTTCTTTTTTCTTTTTTCTTTTTTTTCTTTTTCCCCTTTTTTCCTTTTTTCTTTTTTTTCTTCTTTTCTTTTTTCTTTTTTTTCCTTTTTTTTTTCTTTTTTTTCTTTTTCTTCTTTTTTTTTTTTTTTTTTTTCTTTTTTTTTTTTTTTTTTTTTTTTTTTTTTTTCTTTTTTCTTTTTTTTCTTTTTCTTTTCTTTTTTCTTTTTTTTTTTTTCTTTTTTTCTTTTTTTTCTTGTGGTTTTTAGATTTTAGGATCCTTGTACGAGGAACTCAGCAATGTGAGTTAAGGAAACTCCTAAGCTCTTATATGTTCCCCCTTGTATAGCAAGTATTTGGTCAATTAAATTGATTCTACTTTTTATTTTGTAGCCAGTGGGGACAAAGTTTCAGATTTGTCATACTGGAGAATAAAATGTGCAAATTGACAGGCCTAAAAGCATAATCTCCTCTCACCCATCTGAGGCTTCTCTTCTTTTGTGGTCTCACCACATAAGTTCTACATTGAATTTTATCTTCAGCTCCAGTAGACTGAAGAGAACACCATAAACCAACCAATATGGCAGATAAGTCATCCTGTCATTAAGGTAGCTTCTTGTCAGTGGAAAATTATTTAAGCACGATGACTCACGATCCCAGTAAGTTCCAAAACATATTAAAAGGAGAGCAGAAAAATCAGGGCTCTGGGAAGGGGTTGTGTATATGACTTTTCATAACCAGCATTAGATAAAACCCTTTACCTGATTCTCCACAAGGAGGCTGCAAGGTTTAATGATGCTTAGCACAAACTAAAATGCAAAAGGTAGAAATGTGAGTAATGGGTGACACACAAGAATCAAAAATAAGCCAGTGTTCAACAACTGGTTGCTATTGCATCTGTGTGGGCCGTCCTCCTTTGGTTGAAATCCCTGTGGTTTTGGGGAGCTCCTGTGCTTCACTTTTACTTCTTGCTAGGATTCACAATTTTCTTGCTACCTAGAAGACCTTCAGCAATGTAATCTGACTCTAAAGGAAGGCTCTGGTGCCCAAAAAGGCCCAGAAAACTGAGATCTGTCAAGTGTCTGCCCAGAGCAGTGTTAGATTACACAAATGGGATCCACACTCTTGGTTGCACCACATACATGACACAAGCTGGGAGATTGGGCAGCAATTGCTGCCTGGGAGGGTGGGCAGGCCCTGGCACAGGGTGACCAGAGCAGCTGGGGCTGCCCCTGCATCCCTGGCAGTGCCCAGGGCCAGGCTGGACAGGGCTGGGAGCAGCCTGGCACAGGGGAAGCTGTCCCTGCCCATGGATGATGTTTGAGGTCCCTTTCCACCCAAACCATTCTGTGATTCTATCTCAGGAGTGACTCAGTGTTTACTGAAATCACATCACACAATAATCCTCATATCTTTCTTACCTGATCAATTTCATGCAGGGTTTAATCTTCACTGTTCATTGGTTTCCCTAAGGCCACTATTCTCATGAAGTTTGGCTGATTTGCAATTCTGATGCACTCATTCTTTCAGAGTGCTTTTGCTTTGGAAGTCCTTCATTTTCATCTAAAACTTCACTCCTACAGGATGAGTTGTCAGCATCTCTACACCCTGTATTAAGTTATGTAATTAAAAGATAAAGAGGACTTCTAGAATATGTTCAAGCTGATACCACATATGCATGAATAAACATGTGTCTCTATATATATAAAAACGGTACAGGTCACTGAAAATCATATTTGTACCTATTTCAATTAATATCTTTAAACACTGAACCTTTTACAAGAAGGTGATGGCACAGCAAACTGCAGAGCTATGCAATGAAAAGTATTCTCTGTGCTTATGCTGACATACAATTAGTTTTGTGCACTTCAGACATCTCTCTGGAGTCCTGTAAATATACACAAATAAAGTCAGTTCTGTGAAATGTAGTCTGCAAGTTTTCCATTCAGCGGAAAGAATTATTCATTAGAGGAAGACTTGTTTTCATTTTATATCAACAGCCCAAAGTTGAGTGTCAGATTAAGACTCTCAGGAGATGTCTGGTGACAACACAGTCAGAAAGGTGATCAAAGGTAAATAGTAAACAATTTTGACACAGCTCTGCAGTGTAGTCACCACACTTACACAGTACTTTTTTATTTTCTCTTATTCCTAGGTTTCATACAGCAGGCAAAAGGATAAATCATATCTCTAACTCACTTAGTGTGAAATATGTTGCAGATAAGACTCATCCCTGATGGAAAAGCTTTCAGCTCCACTGTCAGTAACACAGAACCACAGAATATCTTGTGCTGGAAGGAACACACAGGATCATCCAGTCCAGCTCCTTACCCTGCACAGACCCCCAATAATCCCACCCTGTGCATCCCTGGCAGGGCTGTCCAAACTCTCCTGGAGCTCTGGGGCTGTGCCCATTCCCTGAGGATCCTAGGCAGTGGAGACACAGTCATTGACATATCACACAACACTTTTTTTTTCATTGATATTATAACTGTTTTCAGTGTATATCTAACTTGTGCAATTTATTTGAGAAAAAAAACCACTTGCACCTTGAACTTGTCTTTGAAGAGGCTGAAGAGACTGAGAGCAGCACCGTGGTTAAGCCTCTCACAGCTGTGTCTTTTGTATTCAAGGGTTTTGGTTCCCAGTCATGCAATCAATGATGGTTCAATTGTCTCTGTCAAAGGTGTCTAGGGGAGGAAATCTATATTTGTTTATTTTCTCATGCCTTCAAGATAATGTATGTCTTTGTGTCACACTGAGTTCTTTTATATGTCAAGTGCCTAAACCGAAGACTTTGTAAATATAAACTGTATATGCAGATACTGAAAAGCCAACAAGAGTAGAAAATAGACACACACACGCACACATACACACATGAACCCTTTTTTCCCTACTCTAAGTGAAAAACTGCAGTGGAGGTTGATTGCTCTTATGAAGAACCTTGACAAGACCAGCAAAGCAGTGGGCAGCACAGTACAGGATCACATTACAGCAAGAGCCTGAACAGGAACTGCAGCATTGCTGTGGTTCAGTGACAGGATGATTTCTGGCAGGTTAGACTCTGCAACTTCTGCTTGCCTTTGAAGTGCTATCAGCTCCACAGCTGTAGCAGTGTAGGCTTACAAAATGATGATATTTTTTTTAAAAATGGGCAATTTACCCAGAGTTTTGTTTATACACAAATATTAAGCATAAGCTTCTTTTAATTGTTTTTAGTTTTGTCTTTATTTTACAGTTCTTTCTAAGATTTTCCTGCTGCTTATTGAACTTGATGCTACACATGACTCAGGATTTTTAACCTCTGTAACAGGTGTTCCAGGAAGAGAGCCCAAATATCCACTCTATGCCCATGCCTGAATTTGTACAGATGGCCTGGGATAGTTGTGGAGCTCTTTAGGCACAACTGTGGCCAGTTTTCTGAGTTTGCACATGAAGCTGCAGACACCTGAGCCCATATTGAGCTAGGAAGTACAAAGAGTGCAGCAGCACATCACAGTGCTTCTCATCTTGCCAAAATACTGCAAATGAAGGAAATACTCCAGTCTTATCTCAGCAGAACACTTTTCCCCTGCTAGGCCCTGAAAAGAATTCAAGTTAAACTTTGTTTTCATGGAATCCATGTTTTATTCTAAAGACTACACTCCCCAGTGTGCTCTGTGTGCACCAATACTGTCACGTTGGGATGTTCTCTGCTGAAGTCCCATTCTCCCAAACTGCCACACCTTGACATACAGCAGTGGCAGGGGAATAGGAGAGGCCAAGACATAGAAGACACCCTCCTGCAGACTTTAGGAATGCTTATGGTGTTTTCCAAAATGTGTCCAAGGCTTGTAAGGGGGAAACAGCACAGTGCCGGGACATCCCTGAAATCCTCTGTACCATGGGGAGCAGTGCCAAGCAGCCAAAGCATACTGCAAATCTCATTTTTTTCATACAGCCTGTGCTCACATTTGTGGTTCATACAAGGAGAGAGAGATTTCTGCAGCCATTCCCTCGGGTGTTGGTACCTGGTGCCTGTGTCACTGCCACTCTTCACTGCTCCGTCATCCGTGAAATTAAAGGTGCCGGTCCAATTTGCCAACTCCTCTCCATTCTGCCAGCTAAACTGCAGCCCTCTAGCAAGAAAACGAGGCAGTTGATATTGGATATCATTCATTAGGTTAAAGTCTATCAGCATGAGTTATCATGTCCTATTTCTTAACATACAACTGTGGCTATGACACATTCATCAAAAACAATTAGAAGATACCAACAACAAAATGTCACCTCACTAGATTAAACAATTAATTTTTACTTCCCACAGATCCTGCAAGTCCTTGGATGAAAACAATGCCAGGCTCCCCATACAAATTTGAAGGCCAGTAATTATCTGTGCTCATAAACCACACACACGTATGAGGAGGTGGAAATTTCATTCTCCAAAACACAAGGGCAAAAAGCTGGAGACATGGAAAACCACAGGGCCAAAGAAGTAGAAGCTCCAAACTTCAGTTTTACATTTACAGTAGCTGCTAAATGTGGTGGGCTTCCTCTGCTTTGTTGGCTCTGCTAGCAAAGGATGTGTCATTTGATGACATTTCTAAAGTCACAATATAGTGCTTCTTTTGCCAGTTTGGAAACATAACATTATTTTAAGCCAATCCATAAACACTATCATCACAAGTCCTATTTTCCAAATTTTCACAAATTTCTTCCCCATGATACCTGCAGTCTTCTGGAAACAACACCGATACCAGGATAGAAATTTAAAAATGCTGGGTAAATATTTGACAACACAAGTCAAAACCCTTCCCTTACCTCAGAAGTCAACAAAAAAGGATCTTGCAGATTGCTATTTTTAAACTTCTCCTTTTAACCCAATTTCATTATTTCAGAAGCCTGGCAAGCTGAGTTGTGAACATTTGGTGCTGCCAATAGTGAAAGTTAACTTCCCAGTTGGGCTGTGTAGGGACAGCCAGGAAGCAATTTGGCAGCAGAGTTTCTCCAAAAGAAAGGGCATGCAGCACCCCGATAGCTTTGCTGGTCACATCCATCCTCTAGTCTAATTAGCAGCAATTATTAGCACAGGGAATTAAGAGGGGACAATATGAGGTGTTGAAGTGCCCAGGGGAATCTTGTGAGATTTAACAAGGCCAAGAGCTGGAGCTGCACCTGGGTCAGGGCAACCCCCGGGATCAGTCCAGGCTGGGATGAGCAGAGGGAGCAGCCCTGGAGAGGGAACTGGGGGTGCTGGGGGTGAGAGCTGGACCTGCCCAGCCTGAGCCCCCCTGCCCTGGGCTGAGCCCCCAGGGGGGCAGCAGGGGAGGGGATTCTGCCCCTGTGCCCTGTGCCCAGGTGAGAGCCCACCTGCAGAGCTGCTCCAGCCCTGCTCCAGCAGCACAAGGACGTGGAGCTGCTGCAGCCAGGGCAGAGGAGGGCACGGAGCTGCTGCCAGGGCTGGAGCCCCTCTGCTCTGCAGCCAGCCTGGCACACCTGGGGCTCTGCCCTGCACAAGAGAAGGCTCCAGGGAGAGCTGCCAGCCCCTGCCAGGGCCTCCAGGGGCTCCAGGAGAGCTGCACAGGCACTGGGGACAAGGCCTGCAGGGACAGCACCCAGGGCATGGCTGCCAGGGAATGCCAGAGGGCAGGGCCAGCTGGGAGATTGGGCAGCAATTGCTGCCTGGGAGGGTGGGCAGGCCCTGGCACAGGGTGCCCAGAGCAGCTGGGGCTGCCCCTGCATCCCTGGCAGTGCCCAGGGCCAGGCTGGACAGGGCTGGGAGCAGCCTGGGACAGTGGAAGGTGTCCCTGCCATGGCGGGGAGTGGCACTGGATGAGGATGAAGTTTCCTTCCCACCCAAACCACCCTGTGATTCTATGAATCATAGCAACATGTGCATATATTATGCTATAATGGCCTTGGGGTAATGCAGTGCTCTGGATTAGCAGGCAGTACCATGAGAAACTTGTGTGTTTCTCTGGCAGTTTTTAATCAGCTGACCTGCTTAAGGTTCAATTTATGAATGGAATATTGGTATGAAGACAGCATAAGAAAATTAGTTGGACACCTTCACTTTGAGGCTTGTTGAAATAAAATTTGTGGTTCTCTCCCATATAGCACAATCTAACACATTTTTGCATTGTCTGGTATAGAAACATGGTTTCTTCAAATATATATCTTCGTAAGAGACATTTAAGTATATGGCCTTAAGAATATCTTTTAATTGTTAAAGGCATCGCTGAATGATACATTGGTAAAGAGGATAGAAGTGAGGGAAAATCAAGCTGGAATTGTTCTTTCTAATTGGATTTAAATTTTCTATTTGGGCTTAGATATTTGCTTGTGAACTGAAATAGAGAGCATTAATCCAGATAAATGGCTAGTGCTGGTGTGTCCTCCAGAGGTGAACTCTCCTACAGTATAGCAAATATTCAGATTAAATGAAGAATTAAAACCTGCAATAATGTCCTTTCCCTGTCTAAGTCTTTACTCCTCTTGTAACAGCTGAAAGGAAATCTAAGTAACTGTTCCAAGGTGGAGGGGGGTGAATCTGTCCATCAAGTAAAACAAATTGTAAAATCAGTCTTTCATGCCCTCCTTTCATCAAGCTGTTTTTGGGAAGGGCATGCACTGCAGCAGAGGCACCAAGTGTAAAGGACATTCACATTTTGGGTAAGATCCAAGGGGAGATTGGAAGACTAAACCCGAGGAATGGCAGATATGTCTTATGATGACCAGCTTAATATACTTAACTTTGAAGTGGCAGGGTGGGGATCTAATTGAGGTACAAAAATATCCAGGGAGGAATCTGGGTATGACACTTCTCTGTGGTTAAGGACAAAGTACAGGGCTATGAGCTGAGCTTAGGGTCAGATCAAAGTTAAGTGTCCAGCCCTGAACCAGACAGAGCACACAGTGAGGGCTCTAATTCCAACAGGTACTCCAGAGATTAACAGAATACAGACTTATAAACACACAAAACACCCCACCAAAGAAATTTTGCACAGCTTATAGGGATGTGTGTCTCACTGTGAATCTGCAAGACTGAGACCAAGCTGCTGCTCTGCATTTTTTGCAGGGGTGGTACAATAAATCTCTTTCTCACAGTCAAACCCACTTCCATAAATAATGGTTTGTAGTATTAGGACTGAGTAGAAACCAAGGGTGCGACATTTAAAACCACTGAATTAATTCTGCTTCTAACAGGATTACTGAGAGCTTTAACATTGATTTCAATCAGCCATGTGTTGGAAAAATTTAATTTTTGAAATATAACATTTTCTAATCCTCTCGGTTTTGAGTTCTAAGCATCCATAAAAATTGTCTGGCCAAATGTTCAAGCAGCCTGAGAAAACTGAAAAGAGACTTGAACTGCTTCATGAGTGTATTTCTTTGGCATTCTATTTCAGTCAAATTCTATCATGTTCACTCTCAGCACTAACTGCATTTAAACAGGTAAACAAATTAAGGTTCTATGAATCAGAACTGCAATACAAAAGTACACACAGGATGGAAGCATAAAAAAGGAAGAGAAAAAGCATCAGAGCAAAAAAGGAGGGTAAGGAAAGATTAAAAGAAGGTGAGGAAAGCTGAGGAAATTACTTAGACATAGAGGTCTGCTATGTAATTTACATAGTTCATGTCAAACATTAAAAAAAGAAAAAAAAACAAGGAAAAAAAAAAAAAAGGAAAGCTAATTTTGAAGCTGGAATCATTGGCAATGATTGCCAAGAGGAACTTTGCCATTTGCTCAATTTCCCCTAATATAAGAACTTCTAAAATTGGTATGTGTCCCCAGCGTGTGATGCTGATGATGGCAAGGAAAGATAAAAGGTGCAATAACCAGAAACTCTCTCAGTGCAGAGATTTTGCTTTGTTTTCCCCATGAATGTAAGCAAATTGGAAGGAAGATGTACGTCAGTTAGGGATATCATTAATCACAAGACTTACCCCTAACAAATAAAAGTATGAGCAATGCTCTGCCTTGCGTTGGAGAAAGTTGGATGTCTTAGCAACAGAGACCTTGAGTTTCAGGTAAATGTCAAAGCAATATTTTGATCCTAATTGGTAACTGTAAGCGCTGAATCAGTGTGTGGTCAAATAAACATCGGCGTAAAGTAATAACGGGAGGAGGGGGTGAAAAGCCAGGAAATTAACAAAGCAGCAGTGACTCTGAAGGGCTTGTCAAAACTGGCTGTCAGGAGGCAGCAGGAAGCACAGGCTGAAAGCCTGTTGCTGCAATCCAAACAAAAAACAACTCCTACACAAGCAGAGGTTTTAATAGCAGAGGATGTCAGATAATTATGAGGCTTTTGAACTGCAAGGCAAGAACGACCAAGAGGATGAATTGCAGGGAGAAGGTTTGTACCCATGCTGCTGTCACACTGAGATCCCCCCTCAGCAGTGCCAATTGTCCTGAAAAGGAAAGGTGAAAATTCACTTCAGACTAGAAGGCAAGACTTACAAAAGGGAGCTGCTAGATGAAGGGGATTCAAAAATCCCCAAGCGCAGCTGGAGCTCAGGTCTGGGCCCTACCCAGAAAGCAGGCCTTGACTGTGTATATAGTGATGAGTTTTTTCCCAATTTTAGTCCCTCAAATGCTTTGTTCTGTACCACCCCCCATTCCTCCCTTGTGTGGCTGGTTTGGTCCCAGCCACATTCCTTTGTGCTGAGATCACTCATCCCTTGAATCCATCTATTGTTCCTCCTATCTCCCCAGTCCATCCCTATGCTAGTCACTCCCACTTTGGTTTCAGGTTGCTCTCTGCCCCTTGTGTCCCCATTGGTCATTGTGTCTGTACCCTCCCCTGAGCCCCTCCTGTTTATAAGTGTCTTACTTCTGCTGAGCCTTTGAGTTAAGTTTGTTTTCTGTTTCTGTTAAAAACTCATCCTTGGAGTGGCATGTGGAACCCATCTCGTAATTTCCTACCCTGATTGTGGGTGCCAAGGAGACTCAGGAACCCTGGGGGAAGTGTCACAGCCCCCCTTGCTCGTGGCCCTGGACTGGGACTGTGATTACAACATCTTGTACAACATCATGTTAGTACATGATGGCAATGAGGTTTGCAACAAGGTCCCTGGAAACTTTGGCCTTGAGGAGTGGCTTCTGCCTGCTGGTTGGTCCCCTGGCCTGGCTCATTTGGAGAACCCAGCAGGAAAAGTCAAAAAGAGGCTGCCTGAGGCATTTGCTGCTTTGAAGCAAACTCTGAGTTTTATTGGAGTAGCCTGGGAGCAGAGCAGTTCTTGAGGACAGCGGAGAACAGCTCCGGATCAGGGAATCCTGTAAGCTGGGAAAAGCATCGCCCCTGGATCCCAAAGAAAATCCCAAAGAAGATCCCAAAGAGGATCCCAAAGAGGTCGAATGGTGAGTGGTTCTGGACCCCAAGAGCCCCCAATAGTCAGGGCCAGGCTAGCAGAGACCCCCCTCTGCTTACCCCAAGGGAACCCCCTTGGATCCCTAGGAAAAAGCCAGGAACCAAAAGGCCATGTAAATTGGCTGCAGATATCGAGGGGAGTAGTAGCTTACAAGAGGGTTCTTTCCAGTCATAGTGGAAAGGAGCAGCAAGGGAATGTCATCTTTCATATGTCAATGAGACATTTATCACCCCTTTAATTTAATTTTATCACCCTCTTAATTTATTTTGATTTCTTGTGGGAAGAAGTTTAGGAAAGAAGATCTAAAAAGGTTTGCCCAGTGGTTTCAGGATACCTTCCCCAGGCCACCTCTTGAGGTGATTGCTGATGGGTGGTTTTTAGAAAGAATAGGAATAGAGTGCCCCAATTACTGTCTATTTTTAACGTTGTTCAGGAGGCCTTATGCCATCTTAGACAAGGCCAGGGGTCTCAGCAATCAGTCCTTCCTCCCACAGGTTTTGTCCATTCCCATACCCCTCCTTCCTCTCCCCTCAATTGCAGATCCTGGTCCCCTCCCTGTCCAAGTAGAGGATGTTCAAATGCCAGGGACCTTTCCATCAACCCCCATCCTGTCCCTTTCTCCTGCATAGTGACCCTTTTTTGGCTTCAGTAGAGCCTCCCTCAGCAAAGCCCTTCTTCCCCTCAGACTCCCCTAAAACCTTCTCAACCCCCTGACCTGAAAAACGCTGGCCACATGGCCCAGCTAAGACCCCCTTTCCAAGATGGTGATTGTAGTACTGCCTTTTACACACAAACAAGTGTTTCTGTATAAGAGAAAGAGTTTCAGCTTACCTTGAAACATACAAAGGAGTTAAAATAGAATTTGTTATAGCCTTCTCACTGTAACTGGCTCAGTGCCAGTACAGAGACAGTGACTGGGCTTTGGAAGTGCACCTCAAAACGAATCTATTGGGCAAAGTGCCAAATAGCCCACCTAAATCATTCAGTATTTAAGAAAGAGCACAAAAGAACTTAGGAGCTTTTTTGGAATGCCTTAGCCCATGTAAGAGTGTCTTCTACACTGTGTTTGCCTTGTATTTCTTTGTTTTATAATGTTTATTATTTTTGTTGTTATTGAAACCCTTATTTTAGAAAGCATGTCCAGAGAAGCCATCTCACTATTTATTAAGCCATTTCTCTGCAAGGGTGGACCCTTGGAAAATATTGAAATCTTTCAATAGGTGATGGCCATGCTACTTGGAGTTTACTTTTCCATGCTTCTCCTTCTTTTCCTGTCCCAGTCCCCTCTTCCACCTCCACTCAAAGCCCCACCTCAGGAGGCAGTGGCTGTAAGAGTAAGTCCCTTCCTCTCTGGGGCAAGTGGAGCCAGGGGCTCCCTTGCAAAGATCACTGTTTTGAGCTCTCCCCACAAAGGTGTGTCCCCTCTGTGTCCCCTCTGTGTCCCCTTCCCTATCCCTCTCTGTCTTCCTACACAGACACCAAATATCTTGTCATCTGGATAGGAGTCCAAGTCCTTCTAGGAGGATGCTGCCCTGGTTTTTCTGCGTTTTTTTAAAAGCCTTCTACTTGTTCATAAGATGGAATCAGTTCTTTAGTTTCTGTACAATATTCAGGGTCAGTTTTTCACTTTCTCACACTTTGGACCAAAACAACCTTGCTTGTTTCTGTTCACTGTCCTTTGCTTACATATTTCCAGCCTGAAAATAATGTTTGTTGACAGCTGGTCTGGCCAGTGGGGTGAAGGGGTAGCAACCCCAGAAGCGAATCCACAACCAAACCCACAAATGTATAAAAATGGAAGAAATAAACAGGCTGAGCCTCTTTTTGGGGAGCAGCTCTGCACTGCAAACCTCCTGCCTTCCCGGTGTTGTTTTGTGTGCCATTCCAACAGGAGGAGATCTTTCCATTTATATCTCTACAGGTTCTATGCAGCCAAGCATGCCATTTGGTGTTTGGGGAACACATCCACCTCTTTGATCCCGAATTGCAAGAATGGACACAACTGGTTTTCATCCAAACCTTAAAGATGAGATTAGAAAAGGAATCATCATTGGTTTATTTCAAGCTGGTTAAAAGGGGTAACACTGCAGATTGTTTGGACTGGTTTAGATTCCCTTTTCTTAGTTTAAAAATATCTGAAGTTTAAATGTGTCTTATGTGAATTGCATTAATTTCAATGTTTTGTTAACTTTGGTAAGTTTACCTAAGTTGTTATTATAGTTATGGTTTACCATGTGTTCTATACTCCTGATTTTAAGTATTTGATAGTATTGGTGTTATTTTTTGTTTGTGCAGCTCCACTTACCCTTTTCCAGCTCCCAGTTCCCTCACTTCTCCTTTTGGTTCCCACATTATGGAGAGCAGGGGTGAGGAGCTCAGGAGCTGGAACTCAGAACAGAAGAATCTTCCTTTCACCACCCCAGTTTTTGGGATACTAAGGGAAAGTGTGGAACTTTTCTTTTACCCAGGCTTCTCCTTCCCTCAATCTCTTTCTCCCTGTTTCCTCCCTCTTGCCCAACTCTTTCCATCATCCAACTCCTCCCATCCCTTGGGTGCCCTTCCTCCCTCTGTGTCTGCTCCCTGAGCTAAAAGGGAGTAAGAGAGGCCTCTCCTGGAATGTGCAAATCCCTGGAGACCCCATCACGTCTCCTGTACCCTGGACTTGCCTACCTTTTCTATCTGCTTCTGCTTGGAATCCCTTACCAATTTTGCTTTCAATTGACTTCTCGTGATGACTCCCATCCTTTTAGACAAATGAAAACTAACTAATTTACAAGGTTAGGTCTTAAAAGAACATATGGAATATACCCTGTGAGAAGGGAACCGGTTCCTTGGGATGCATCCCTTAGATAAAAAGGGACTAGTTCTCTGAGATGTGAAAAAATTTGCTAGAAAGCCTCCTTTTTGAGCTCCAGTAAAAGCCCCAATAGTGCCTTTGATGCCATAAATGATAATAACCAATGAGTGGCAAAAGGGTTTGGGTTCTTTTAAAGTGAGCTGCCAAATGCTGTTGACATTTCTTTATATTTTCCCTTCTACCTTTAAAATCAATAGACACATATATAGTATGTAAATAATAATAATAATAATAATAATACACAATATAGTGTGTATAGTAAATAATTACTACTGTGTGAGTTGAAATATGCTGATGCATTTGTTTTACACTTCAGGTCATCAATACACTTCAGGTCTTAATGTCCCATTTTATTGTGTGTATGTTCCTTTAAGGCCTGACCTTGTAAATTAGTTAGTTTGGATTTGTCTAAAAAAGATGGGAGTCATCACAAAAAGTCAATTGAAAACAAAATTGGTAAGAGATTCCAAGCAGAAGCAGATAGAAAAGGTAGGCAAGTCTGTATTTTTTGAATTTACATCCAGAAAATGGAGGCCACCTGAAGTATTTTGCATTGAAGAAAATTGGCAATCAGTTCTTTTCAGTTCTTCCTTTGATCCCAGGAGTTCAGATGCATTTCATAGGAAACAGATAAAAAATATTAATAATTGACAAAACCAAATTTCCTCTGTTAATATTATTGTGTATCATTTTTTACTGAATTGGTAAATATATTAAAGTGACACAAATAGTTTCAATTTTCCTATTTTTTTGATTTTTCCTATTATTTTGAAAGGTAAGTTTTATATATAACACATTCAGTATACCTCCTTGCAAAGGGCCCTGCTAGAGGACAATAGTCATGCTTTTATACAGAGTGACTTCTAAAAGAAGGATATTTTCAGTTCCCAAAATTCCCTGTTATTTTCTATCTTGCAGCCTATCACAGTTTAAATTATTTCTTGTAGATGTATTTCATTTACGGGTTTTTCTGAGAAATTACCTCTGAGGGAACCCTGCTCACCCCATGCAACCTCTTCAAAAACTTGCTCCCCACCAGCAAATAAATAGTTCTACATCTGAAACACCAGGTAGCTTGGGGAAGCCTGCTATGCTAGCACCTGGCATTACCATAATTTATGACTAAAATATTAAGCTCATGAGATTTGTCCATCAATTTAAATTAGATTGCGAAAACGAAATTGACCTTTGGGGTAGAAAAAAGGAAAATAGTAGGCTCTATATTGGCCTTTGGGGTTACTGTTGCAAAAACTTAGAAGATGCTAATAGAATTTAAAATGCTAGATGAGCAGGCAAACCAATGCTACATCCTGGACACTGAGTAAGCTGCTCACAAATTTTCATATCAAGCAGGCAACTCTGCCAAATGCAGGCAAAAATGGACCTTTACTGTCTGTCCTCAGAAACAGCTACCAGGACTTTGAGAAGATGAGACTTCAACCTTTGGTCACACTCAGCATCTATCCATGTGAACATCCAGAAGCTAGGAGAGCAAATAAAGGACTTAAAAGATGAAAATAATTCAAATTAGATCCATAAACTTTCAGGACAAGGGGGTTGGCCATGGGTTTGCTCATGTTTCCCTGTTGAGTTAGGTGTCTTGAAGAAGCACTGCCAATCTACCTTTTAAGAGACTGTTTAGTGCCACAGGTTCAATTAGAGCTATTAATTTATGGTTAACATTGTTATCATAAGCTATTCCCCAAAACTCTCCCTTTCTTTCAAGATAAACAAAAAAGGTGGAATTATGGTGATGAGTTTTTCCATAATTTTAGTCCCTCAGATGGTTTCTTCTGTACCATCCCCTCTTATTCCTTCCTTGTGTGGCTGGTTTGGTCCCAGCCACATTCCTTTGTGCTGAGATCACTCATCCCTTGAATCCATCTATCGTTCCTCCTATCCCCCCTGTCAATCCTACTCTGCACTTTGGGTTCAGGTTGTTCCCTGCCCCTTGTGTCCCCACAGGTCATTGTTTTTGTCCCCTCCCCTGAGCCCCTCCTGCTTATAAGTGTTTGTGAGAATTGCAGTCTCACCTCTGCTGAACTTTTGAGTTAAGTTCTGTTTCTGTTTCTGTTAATAAACTCATTTCTTGAAGTGGCATGTAGAACTTTAATTTCCTGCCCTGATTTTCTGGTGGGTGCCAAGGACACTCAGGAGCCCTGGGGGAAGTGTCACAGCCCCCCTTGCTCGTGGCCCTGGACTGGGACTGTGATTACAACGTGTGAATGCAGCAGAACTTGTTCAGGAGAGATCCATGTGCTTCCCATGTGCTGTTGGTGCTGAGTGCCATCAGCACCTCTGAGTGGCAGCAGGGGCATCGCCTGCCCCTCCAGACAAAATCTTTTCCCCAAACACAACCAGTCCATCCCATTTAATCCCCAGCAGCAGGTGATTTCCACTCATCTTTTAAAGGTGACAGCTGCCACTACCCTCACTTGGCATCTACCACAGGCAGGATAAATCCAAAGCCAAGCAAAACCAGGCAGAAATTAATGTTATTTTATAATGGTTAAGCTAAGCCAAAACCTGACTCAGCTTGCTGGCCTACACAGATGGGCAAGAAAGGAGAAGCAGAGGAAGGGAGGGAAGATATGGATGTCCCCAAGAACAAGGCAAATTATTTAATTGTCTTTGTGGGCTCCCTCTATTATTTGTCCTCACTTCTCCTCCTCTTGCTTTCCAGCAGTTCTCATATCCCTCTCCATATGTACTCTCTCTAACACAGAGGCCATTAGAAGGTGACAAGTTTTGTGACTCTGGCTCCTGTTGAAGTTAAAATTGAATATTCTTTAATTCCATATATATCATTAGTAATTTTATAATCCTGTTTCTGCAGGCCTGGTCATGGTGCTGCACTTCCCTCTTACAGAGTACTCAGATATAGAAGCCATATTCAGTCCCTGTCCTGATGATCAACAGTACAGGCCACGTAAAGGCTTCCTAGAATCACTGGAAAATCACTTTCTCTGTGCCTCAGTTTCCCTGTTTTGTAATTCTCGTGCCTGTGAGGAGGAGGAACTGAAAATTTAGTTTTAAATGATCGTTCTATTCTCTTTGAAAATTGAAAGAGATGCCCCTGGTCTATTAAACAGGGATGTCACAGAGCTGTTGGAAAGTCAGATGGTTAATGTTGCCAGAGATCCAGTTCCTTCTTTCTGCAAAATAAGGAAACTATGAGTCACTGTGTCCACAGGGTGTACGGAAAATAAAACGAAAACCGTGGTATGCATGAGTGACCTGCAGATGAGAGTGATTGGAGAGACTCACTAGAATGGATCAGGGAGTGAGAGAAGCTTGGGTGAGGGGAATATCAGGAATCTCCAGCATGACAGGCGGCTGCACAAGGGGAGAGAAGCACAGCAGCCTGCAGGGACAGCAGTAAGAGGAGTTATGGAGCAAAAACAAGGATCCCTTTCCATTCTGTACAGGCCAGAAACAGCAAGTTTATTTGCACTGCACTTGAGAAGACATCAGAGGGGCTCAAAAGGAATAAAGGACTAAAGTTACCAGAGAGAACAGGGAGACACTGAGATCAAACCCACCCTAGCAGTGCTCAGACCAGCCTGTGTCCAAAACCTCTTTCCTGACAAAAGGGCTACACTTAGTCCCTGAAGAAAATGAAGCCAGATGACAAGAACAAGGCAAATGCTCACTTGAATAGTTAAATATCACTTTAAAAACCACAATCTGTTTTGAAATAAGTGTGTGAGGCACAAGTTAAAAGATACAGCACAGGGGAGAGAAAGAAAGAAAGAAAAGAAAGAAAGGAAGAAAAGAAAGAAAGAAAGAAAGAAAGAAAGAAAGAAAGAAAAAGAAAGAAAGAAAGAAAGAAAGGAAGGAAGGAAGAAAGGAAGGAAGGAAGAAAGAAAGAAAGAAAGAAAGAAAGAAAGAAAGAAAGAAAGAAAGAAAGAAAGAAAGAAAGAAAGAAAGAAAGAAAGAAAGAAAGACAGAAAGAAAGAAGGAAAGAAGAAAAGAAAGAAGGAAAGAAGGAAAGAAAGAAAGAAAGGAAAAAAGAAGGAAAGAAAGAAAGAAAGAAAGAAAGAAAGAAAGGAAGGAAGAAAGAAAGAAAGAAAGAAAGGAAGATCTGCCTGTTGCAGTAGTTCAGGTCCAATTCACCTGTGCTATGTAATGCCAGGAAAATATCATGTGTGTGCTGTTCTCTTTCAGTCCAGAATCCAGGACCATACCCCTGCCAGGCAAGGCACAAATAAATAAAAAATTCCTGGGGCCAACTCAAGCACTTCAGCAAGATGTTCCCCTTCTTATGCAAGTTCATTTAAAAATTTCATCTTTTTCAGTGAAAGCAGCAGCACCGAATCTGACCAGCCAAGCTTAGAGAAATATTTATTTCTCTGGAGAAATTAGCAAAATGCAGGTTTTAGTCCTGATACAAGTACATACATACTTGTGCTTACTGCATTAATAGAAATCAACCTTTGTCTCAGTGACCTACAGCTTTGCAAATTGACTGACAGTGGGTAATTACTTAGCTGATCACTTGCCATCTCACAGGGACGAGATTATTAAAAGGTTTTGAAAATTGTATGAAAATATATGGAAGAGCAGGAGGGGTATATTCACAGCAAAAGAAAGAAATTGAATAATATGGGCCCCATAAAAAACAAAATATGGATGGAGGATGTGGGAAAGGAGCATGTCTGGTTTCACCACACTCTTGGCCTTAAAGAATTATACTAGAGACAAGTTTGGCTCTCTGCGTTAGAGGGAAATAATAGTATTAAAAGGGTGGAGGAGTATATTTTGACTAGTGCAAAAAGCAAAATTGGAAACATAGGTGGGAAGCTTCTGGATTATAACCATTATTACACAGAAAAGAGGTTTTGTTTCATGTAGCACATTTCACATTTGGGTTAAATCTTGCAACAGATACTCACAAGCAATATCTGAAAAAACTTGGTCTAAAATCATTTCCCAGGAAGGATAAAACACATTCAAATAGTTGGCTTAAACTGGATTTCATGTTGACCAGGACATCCAAAACATAAAAGGATACCTTCCAAACTATTATAATCTTACCTTTACTCATCTGTGGCTGGAAGATAAATGTCTAAGGAGTAATAGATAATCTTTATCAATCCTATTGGTAATAATTACTCACAATTATAATTAATTATATTTCGTAATTGAATGTCATTATTTGTAATACTGAGTGGCAGCACAAAACCAACAGAATTAAATGATAGTGAGACAGGTGGTTTTCAAGAAAAGAAAAAAAAAGAGAAAAAGAGGAAAAAAAAGAAAAAATAAGGAGAAAAAAGAGAAAGAAAAGAAAGAAAACAAATAATAGTAATAATAATAGAAAGCCCTGAGCATGGAGACTCACAGGAAATCCCAAATGTTTTAATATACCAGCAAATTCTGACGTTTGAAATGGTAGATGCCTGATGCAGCATGGGTTCCAAATCTCACCACACCACAGGAGATCTGACTAAAATAATTGCACTGCATCTCAGGTTTCCAGCACTAATATATTCAGCATCAGGTGAAGTGTGCCTGCACTGCCCTGAGGGCTCCTGCTGAACACAGTGAGCAAAATGCACTCACAGCCAATGAGTGTGTGCACATCCCCTCTCTCCATCACAGAAGTGGAAGGCACAGTCTTCTCCTGCCACTTATGCAACCCCTCCAAAATATTTACAGCCTAAGATGCTCAATTAGGATTGTCAAAAGCCTGGCTTTGGCTGTATTTGTTCTGATAGAAAATGCCAAACCACTGACAGAGGCTGCTTTCAAGGCTTTCACCCTGAGAGCTAAAACATAAACCCAACTAAATAAAAAGGACGTGGAAGGACAGCAACTATCTGCAGGGCTAATGGAAAAGCAAAATGAATGCAAGAAACAGAGGGAAAGCATGCCTCAAAGAAATGAGAGGTTAAGTCCACGGTTTGCCTGAGGGAGACATGGACTGCTGAGCAATGAATACACTTGAATTAAAAATTGAGAAATGAAATGAAAAAGCAATCAAGGGTAAGAGTGAAGCACAGTGGAAGTAAGAAAATACAAAGCTCTGCGCAGTGATTATGCCTGAACCAAACCCAGCAAGTGCAAGAATGATCAGAAAACTCCAGCTTGGTCAAAAATAAAAGTTACCAGGTCATCAACACTGAGGTCAGTGGTCAAGGGTGTGATCCATCACAGCTGGGGCTGTGGGGAACATGGGTGGAGCACAACCCAAAATGGGAACACAGGGCTCTGGGTCTGGCTTTTTACAAATGGAGGCAAGACTGGACTCTGTACCTGCCCACACACATTGAGGCCAAGCAGTTAATTATTTTCAAAACATCATAAAACAAGTTGATGGCATTTCTTCTCCAAAAGAAATATCACAGCAGTTAACTCACACTGGATGGAAAAGATGTTGAACGCTGGGCATTGGTGAAACTCAACCATTACTTTGTCATACTAAAGGCAACAGATCCATGCAAAATGAGGATTTAATCCAGATATTCAGCCAAATACACCAGAAGAAATGTTTGCATGGACAGATGCAGCCCTAGATCTTCACACAATGAAGTTAGGCTGAAGGAAGCTGCTACTGGGTACAAGGTGAATTAGAGGCAGGATTTAATTGTCTCTGTATTAGTCAGTAAGGACAATGGTCACTTTTTGGCTGGTAAGCAGGACACCTATAATTCTCTGCTCCAGGAAAAAAGTTTCTGTTCCTACAGCCCAACACAATTCAAATCAACCACAGGGTGGTCCTGTGGATGCTGGTCTAGGAGCTGCTGGGTGGACACAGACACAATAAAAGGGACAAGTGTCCTAAGGCCACTCTGTAGTGACATATCTCTCCTGATCTGAGGTCAGGAAGGACCGTGGTATAAAACACCAGGGAGTGACATGCCTGGGGTAATGCAATTGGCACATGTAAAACACTGAAATAATGGATGCTCATTACCTTAATTTACTGTCATCTGAAGAGTGGAGAAAAAATTGGCAATCCACAGACCAGACCAGCAGGTGGTTTTGCCATCTCAACAGCAGAGGTGAAACAAAACAGAGCTAGAAATACAGCATAGAAGAAGCAGGGATATAAACCTGGTTTTCTGCATCAGGGCCATGTGGGGCACTGCCATGGAGCACAAGAGAGGAAATAACATTTCCTAGCACTCTAGTAGTAAAACTTCCACACTTGATGCTCTCCTTTAAAAGCAAATTAAAAATTCCCAAACCTTTAAGTAGAAGAAGGAGAAATTTTTGGATTCAGAATTGCCTAAAGGAACCAAGAGCAGCAGTGAGAAGGGGAATGGGATGATCAGTGGGATGGGATGACTGCATCCAGCCTCTGGATGGAGGAACATCAGTCCAGAAGAAGCCACCAGGATGATCAGAGGGGTGGGGCAGCTCTACTATGAGAAAAGGCTGAGAGAACTGGAATTGTTCAGCTTGGAAAAGAGAAGCTTTGGGGTGGCTTAATTGTGGCCTTTCAGCGTGCAAAAGGAGGCAACAAGCAAGATGGAGAGAGACAAGGACCTGGAGTGACAGGACAGGGGACAATGGCCTCAAATTGACAAAGGGTAAGTTTAGGGTAGATGCTAAGACAAATTGTTCAGTGTGAGAGGGGTGGCACAGATTCCCAAGAGCAGCTGGGGCTGCCCCTGCATCCCTGACAGTGCCCAAGGCCAGGCTGGATGGGTCTTGGATCACTCTGGGACAGGGGAAGGTGTCCCTGCCATGGCAGGGGGTGGGACTGGATGGGCTTTAAGGTCCCTTCCAACCAAACCATTCAGTGATTCCATGAACCTATGACTTGGAAATAGCTGAATTAATCTTTCAGCTTCCTGTTGGTTCTGTCCCCTCCATCCTATTGCCAACAGGGATGCCTGCACCCCATGGAATGGTCTTGGGAATGCTCTGTAGCAGGAACAGCATGGCTGGAATCTCAGCCTCACCTGCTCTGTTTGACTAGATCTGGCCACTTTTAGGTGATGGCCACAAAACCCACAATTTTTTGGTGTTCTGTATTGCATGAAGAATTTGCTTTATTCTGAAGTTTCAAGCAGTCCTCTCTGAGGAAAACCTCCCAACCCCAAGACCTGCCCAGTGCCTTGTCAGGGATTCATCCAGATGACTCACAGGATACATGTAATTTCTGTGGGGTAGTAATTCCCTCTGGTTAGAACTGGAAGCACAGAGCTCTGTGACCAGACACAGATGACTCACTGGGTGACCTTCAGATTGTGCCACTTGGGGAAGAAATTTAAATGGAAGAAGAGTTTTAACACAGGAATAGATGGTGTTAGGTTATGGTTAACACTTTCACAGGGTGTTACAAGCTGGCCAGAGGAGCATGTGCCAGGGATGGGGCTGGAGCTCTCAACTGGCCTGAGCTGGCTGTAATTAGGACAAAAAAACCCAGTTTAGGACAAAATACATCTTGGGCCACATGTAGCCTCCATGTCCCCATTGCAATTCCTTCTGTCCCTACTGTAAGAATGACATGATTTTAGGGTACAGACTAAATAATTTCCCAAATATGTAGTTCAGCTTTATTTTCTCTGGGTTTATTCCTTTAGTCCATGCAGTGCAGAAAGTGATCATAAATAATCTTACATGGCAAGGAAAGAAGTAAGGGTTCCTGGGAATTGATTTGCAGCTGTTGAAAAGCTGCCTAAGATATTCAGAAATGGTGGGTTTGCCTCAAGTCATGAGATTCTGATATTAGTAAGAGGGCCCACATACATAAGAGTGCTGTTTTATTCTCATTTAGAAGATACAAAACTTTCAAATAATGCAGGCTGCCTGCATGGAAAGGTTTTCTGACTCTTGCCGTGAGATCTTTTATTTACCCTCTGGTAGGCCCTGGGGTAATATTTGTTTAGAGTCTTTAATAGTTTTGGAAATGTGTTCTCCTCATCCAGCTGAAAAAACGGGGTTGAAAGGTGCAGATTCCCTTCTTCAGCTGACACTTTCCCTGTGCAGAATTCAGTCTGTTAAAACACCCAGAATTTGGTGAATTTCCTGCCAACAGAATATTGGTATATAGCAAAGTATTGCTCTGATATTTTTCCCTTGCCAAAGGGAAGGACTGTCCTATTGATCTCTCCCATGCTACAGGTTGGGAGATGAAGACAGATTTCAACATTTTTTTTACTGTAGTGGCAGTTTCCTAATGTAATCCAGGATTATTCCCTGCTGGCCAAACAAGAGCTGACAAAAAAAGGCCAGCCCTCAGCTGAGCATCTGATTCAAAAGAAAATTCAGCTGAAAGGCCAGCGTTGGAAAGATGAGTCAATACAAAAGCAAGCAGCAGCTCTGGATTTAAGCAGGAGTCCACAGCATTTAACCTACTTTAGCAGATCAATGCTGTGGATTTTTAATCATCACATTAATCCTAAAATAAAAATAATTACCCCAGAGATCAGTATTAAAGTCCCTTAATTATATCTCATTTCATCATCCTTGTTACTCGGGATCAGAAGCTACACAGGCCTGAGATTCCCAACGTAGTTTCTCCAGTTTGCAGTTTGACTTTTGTTAGGACTTCAGCTGGAATTACAGGATTGAGGCATTGGCCTTGGTCAGAGCCCCCAGATCCATCCCACCTGGGATAAAACTGAAAAAAGGGCAAGAAAAAAAGGTGGACACGATTCTGCTTCCCAGTGAAACTGTATAAAACTCCAAAGGAAGTAGTGGAGAACATTACACAGTGGGTGAAAAATGTGTGAATGCCTAGAAATTTGATCTGTGCACTGTCCCCTTCCTCCAGCAATGCCAGGAGCCCATTAACACCCCCTAAGCAGAAAGGGAGAACTTTGACCAGAGGCTGGGGTCCTTATCAAATTTCACTGAGTGGAGGTTATTTCCTGGAATATCCTTTCCTGTCCTCAGTCCTGCCACCCCCAGAGATGCTCTGGGAGCATGGCAATGGGGAGGACCTGAGCATCCATGGACAGCCTCAGGTGGGATTTCATAGCCACCAAACCAGCCCATTCCCTGCTTGTAAGGGCAAGTGGCATGGCACAGCTTGCAGCCACACTCCCAGAAAACAGAAAGAGAAAGAGAGGAGAAAACTCTCCTCTCTGCTCTCTGGCACCACTCCTGAGTCCATGCTGTCACCTGCATTGTGCCCAAGCTGTTTGTTTCAGGTCACACTTCCCTGCCTTGCTGGCCTTTACCCGTCTCCACCAGAGAAAAGAGCCACCCCGGTGTTATATTTAGACTTAAAAGCACTGCACATTCACTGCAACAGCACTTTAGGGCAATTTTCAGGTTTCTCCAAACACGGGGGAATTTCCTCCTGCTGCCTCGGGAAGAGGCCCGCTGCTGCTGCAGGTGATGGGATGCAATCCCAAAAAAGCTGCACGTGGAATCCGAGTGAGTGAAGGGCTGGGGGTTCAGGTCCAGCTTGGCAAGTGGCACCAGGGCTGTAAATATCCCACTTCCCCTCTCCAAAATCACCAGGTACAGGTTATAACACGTCCAAGGAGCCTCACAGCCGGAATCAGCTTCTAGCAGGGGGCTTAGCACCGGAGGATTTGGAAATTCGAGAGTAATTAAAGGTACAGCTGCCCCTGCACGGAGCTCACTGGGATCACACTGCCCTGGAATGCTCACCAGAAGGTGCTGCAGGGCACTAAGGGTGAGGGGGGGAAAGGAAAGCTGAAAAAACAACAAAAAAAAACTTCATAATAATGTAGTGGTAACAGCGCAGGCTGCTGCTTAAATCACCTGCCAGCAAAAACTTATAACCACATCCAGCATTTTTATTTCCATGGAATATGGGAACTGCCAATTCCCAGGAGAAAGGAGATGATGGGATTTTTTGTGTTTTCTTGAACTGGATTAGGGGAGCTTTCTATGAGATTATTTTCACATGATTAATTAAAAAAAAAAAAAAAGAAAAAAAAAAGAAAAAAAAAAGACAAAAAACCCCAAATCATTGCAAGCTGGAGTAAAAAAACAAAACAAAACAAAACAAAAAACCCACAAACAAACAAACAAATAAACCAAACAAAAAAATAACCAGCATTGTTTTCCAGTCCATATCTTATATATGGTCATAAAAAATATAGTCATCTCCCTACTTGAGAGTCTTTGATGGCAGAGGGCCATTGCAATCCTGGGATTTGGACATCAGCCTTTTTTCATTCCCTGGTGATGACAGGAGAGGCTCCCAAGGTATAAGGCAGGACAGAAGAAGGCCATAGAGATCACTCAGTGGAAGTTTTTGGTTGCATCTTCTCATCATTTTATTTTTACTCTGCCATTTTTCTTTTCAGTCTGTACTTGGGATTTATTTTTCCTCTTGCTAATCCTGTTGCAGCCATTTTGACTTGGAAAACCAAGGATTGGTGGGGCTGCCAGGCCTCCAGGACAAATGGGAAAAACTGAGAAAATAAGGCAAGATAAGACCTCGACCTGGCCATAAAGTAATATTCTTAACACTGAGGAAAGTTAGTGCTGTCCTTGTCTACCTACCAGGTTCCTGAAGCCCCTCAAATATTGAGATTTTATTCCTCGTCTTGTAACTTTCTGTAATTTTTTTTTAAAGTTCCCCATCATGGTTAAATCCAAATCTTTCCTGCTACATTTTATCACTTTGTGAGTGTTTAGAGAGATGTATTTATTGTTTTCTTTTTCTAAGATTTAATTTGGGCATTTCAAGTCAGTTATCCTTTCCTCCCTCAATTTTCTCCAAGCCAAAAAAATCCAAGTTTTCTACACTTCTGCTGATTCTTGCTTCTTCCAGCTGAGGAAGTCACATCTTTCTCGAGCTGAGGTGCCCAAAAATCAGAGCCCCCCACACAAAACCTTGTGCTACACAAGGCACACAAATTGTTCTGTGGATAAACAACACCCCTGTCTAAATATATTAATATCGTGCTGGCTTTTCCCTCCCAGAGAGAAATGTTTGCTGATTTGCCAGCATTTTGCTTGCTCTTGGCACAAGGCAAACAACTACATGAGTTGCAAGCAAGGCAAGAACCAAACCATTGATCTCTCCTGGCAGAATGCAGCTTAATTCCAGTAAAAAATTCCACAGCAGCTGCCTACACAACTGAAACACTTACCTCAAAGCGTGTAAGGGGAACATTCATCTTCATGAAATCACACAAGCTGTAACTTCTCAAACCAGGTATAAGTAAAATAAACTCTGCATGGGTCAAGGTTAAGCATTTATAGAACCCCATCAGTGTTTGCTGTGAAAAGAGCATTTTCAGATCAAAGACTGATGAGCTCTACAGCGAAGCAGTCTCAGCAGCAATTCATAAGAACACAGCAGTGCAAATATAAAGTGCTTTCTTGGTTATCTGGAACACTAATACTGGTTTTAGGAACTGCATCTGCATGTTTGTTTCTAAAGACATTGAAGTTTCAGCAATGCTACCTCAATTCAACCTCCTGAGCCATTTCAGCCTGAACTTACAGAGTTCAGGGAAGGCTTGTAAGGCAGAGTCTGATCAGGGGCAAATGCTCAGGTGGCACAAGTGTGTTTAAGTTGAATACAAACCTTTATTTTTGCCACAGATGAGGATTAAAACAATAACCCAGGAGACTCAAAAAATGTTATATTCTGCCTAACCTCCTGCACTCACAGTCATTAACAGACATTACAGCTGCTGGATGCACCTTCCCAGACTGACAAGATGTTATTATTGTCATCAAAACACTGAGAAGTGGGTTTGAACTGCTGTAATGTTCTGCCTGGAGCTCCATCCCCCCTCAGACAACTTTTCCTATCCCCCCTTACCTCTTGAGATAGTTTCTCCCGTAGAGGATCTGCTGCAGCAAGGTGACCACGGCAAAGGCGCAGATGAAGATGAAGAACAAAGTTCTGTTTCCCAGCAGATCCCGGCTTGATGAAGGGTCAGTGTATCCCATCCTTCTGAAAAGCCACTGAAGCTTCACCAGGTGAAATTCAGTTCATCGCCACCTTCATGCCCTTTTTGCTGGGGGGCAGAGGGGAGTGTCTGCTGGCTTTTCTGCGAGCAATCCAAGGACAAGGTATCCCATTGTTTGGCCCCGCTGCCCCTTCCTTGCCCCTTCTGGATGTTAGCTCCAGGACTGTGAGCAGAGGCTTGCTTCCATGGCAAAGTTTCCAGGAGATTCGGACGTGGGTAACATCTAAAATCGTCTCTCAGAGCTCTCTCAGCGCAGGCAGCCTGCGCTGCTGTGTGAGAGGCATTCTGTTCCCTCTAAGCCTCTCTTGAAAACCCGCTGCTAGCAATTATCTACTTCAGTCCCATTTTCATATTCCAGATGGGGGAAGCTGCACACGAACCAGAGCACTGCAGCCAATGGCAAACACGGGGCTCCGGCAACCTGCGTTGGAAGCTCATAGTCGTCAGCTCTTCTCTGCTTCTGCTCAGTGGTTCCGACCAAATGTGCTCGCAAGGAGACGTGACTGGGGCGTGCTATTATTGAACGAGCATGCAACAGTCATGAGGATTTCATTCAGAACCCTGCAGGGGAAAAAAAAAGCTCAAATAAACCGGGGAAAGAAGCGCAGCGGCGGCAGCAGTGTGGTCAGGCTGGCAGGAAAGCTGCAGTCTGTGCAGCAGCGCGCCGTCCGTGCCGGGGCTCCGGTGCTGTGGCATTTGCATGCAGAATGCAGAGCCCTCAGTCACACACCGCTCACTATTTGGGCTCCTCTCCTTCCCCTTATTCCTCCAGAGTAAGCACAAGCAAGGTCACTGTGCATCCCTTCAAGGACAGAGCTCTCAGCGCCTGCATGCTGATTTATTGGAGGCTCTGAGTAGCCTCACAGCCGCAGAGAGGGAGTCTCTGCCTCTCAGTGCAGGCTCTAAGAACCATTTATTTAAAGAGACAAATATTCTGATTGTTCATCCACTAGACACAGTTCTCTTTTGAAAGGGCAGAGCCACAAGACCTTGTCCACAGCCACCGTAACTCCTTTAAAATCCTCCATTTTCAGGAGAGGCTCAATTCAGCTCACAGGGAGTTTTGTCACTCATTCCACTGAGAGCAAAATCTGCCCCAGCCCTAAAACAGGCTCCAGTGAAAGCCTTATCCATGAATGAAACATCCAGGTTAGGAGGTTGTTTTGCCCCAATAACAGATGGGAAAAGGATTTTGACAACAAAATGAGGAGGGAAAAGTCCTTTATCTCAGCGGACAGGAAGATTTTTGTGTGAACAGATTTTCCAACAGTTACATCAATGTATGCAAATTGCTCTAGTGTGCCAGCAGCCCAGCTGTGTGGAGCAGCAAACAGGGAGTTTTCACAGACTGCTTCAGGTGTGACATGCTCCATGTGAAAAAGGGCCAAAGGTAACTTTGTGCAACCCTTTCAACCTTTAAACAGTCCTTGAGGACAGGAGTAGCCAGTGGCATGATCTACAGCAATTTAGGCAAGGCACTGGCTAAAGCAGACTTTGCCTTACCTGATTTTAAGCAATGAAAGTCACACAAATGTTTAAGGTATGAAGCTGGTCGCCCTGAACTCCTGCAGGCTGGAGAAAAGCACCTTAAACACAAATGACTTTGCAGAGAAGGTGCAGGGATCCAGCCCCTGATATGTCCTGCCTCAGTGCCTCTCACAGCTCCCACACCTCTATTTCTCAACCCTGCTAAATGCTTCCATTATCACCTTGCACATAAATATAGCAGAGACCCCTGGTCAGAGCAAAGATTATCCAGGGAAAAGTGAGGCAGAGGGCAAGGACACGCTGATATTTCCTTGGAAATACTCTTTTACCATTTTGTCATTCAAGACATTACAGAAGCAAGGAAAGAAAAGAAATATTTAGGTTAGAAAAATAGCTCAGTGGGATGCACTGTACTGGGAATAATACACATACCAGGGGACTGCAAGTCAAACACTAAAAGTAGTTTGATTCCCTATTGTCAAAGCCATCAGCTCTGGGGATAAATATGTTTCTTTAAATGATCAGTTCATGTAAGCTCACATCATATGAGACTGTTTCCAAACAGGAACTGTACCATTTTGATGGATCTAACCATAAATCCTGTCAGGAAAAGGAAGAGCTGTATGGCCATCAAAATTCCCAGGCTGAGACCCCACAAGATACCACACAGGCAGGTTTGTGTGCAGAAGCTTAGTCAAGGCCAATAAGTTCAGACGTGAAGGAAAATTTACTTAATGATTTGTACTGTTTGATTTCTACTGATAGCTTTGAAAATTCAGACATTTGCCTCAGTTGCTCTGGGAGTCATTTTACAGAAACAGCAAAGTATCAGAAAGTAGAATTTGGCTTCCTATGACTTTCTGTAGGTGTGACATTGATTCTGCAGATTCTTACATCACCTAGGTTTTGGTGAAAACACTTTCAGCTTTTCTACTTTTACTGCCCTCCATTCAAAGGGATTTTTTTTTCCTTGAGATCTGTGCAGTAATGCACCAAAATCCTGAGCCTAGCAGAAGCTCTCTCTCCTGGAGTGATGGTGAGCCTGAGCTGCAGCAAACAGCCCATGTATTCTGTCAGTCTTTGATTTTCTGTGTCCTCTCATCATTCTCTGCTATATCAGGACTGGCCAGAAGATAACAGCACCTGAGAAACATATGAGCAGGAGAGCTGCAGACCCAGAGTGAAGTACAAAGATATCTACAAAAAATAGGAAAGGTTTTCTGTGCCAGAGCTTGCACAGACATCATTCCTGACATCACATGCAAAAGAAATCTGTTTGCTGCCCTCAGCCCAGCACAACAACACTGCAGAACTGGAAGCAGACCAGCTCTGTGCAAGCACAGAGAAATAGGATGTCTATTGACAAATTTTCACAGGACGCTCAAGGTTGCCTGCAATATTTATTGTGAGTGAAACTGTCTTAGACTGCAGCAGAAGGGCTGAAAATGAGCAGTGTCAGCACTCATTCCCAGGGCCTTTGAGAGTTAAACTACCGGCCTCCTTGAAAGCATCAGGCCTCTGCAGAGAAAAAAAAAAAAAAAAATAATTAATAAAATTACAACCTGCACTTAAACAAGCAGCAGACAACAACAAATTTCCTCCAGAGTCTGAGAGGGATTGGAAAAGCCCTCTAAGACCATTGAGCCCAATAATTCCCCCCAGAACTGACAGGTCTACATTAACCCATGTCCCCAAGTGCTGCATCCACCTTCTTTTATAACATTTCCAGCGTGACAGACACAAGCTCAGAACGGGTATTCCTGCATCCATTCTTGGAGCACAGACTTCAAAGTCTAAGGCAAATCTGGCAAAATGGATCTTAATATGAAGCTGCCAGAAGCAGTCAGTCTTACACGTGTCTGGCCTTTATTTGTTGCATGTGAGCTGCTTGCTAAATATCACCAGAGATAATCTGTCACAAGAAACTCCTCCAGCCTGAGCAGAGAGACTCAGAGTGCTCTAACACAAACACAAACATGCTCCTTACAGTGACACCTCCAATGGGAGCTCATCATTTGCTCTTAAGGCCCAATGAAACAGGTTTGAATTTATTTATTTTTTTAAAAAAAGAAGTTAGCAATAAATCTCAAAGACAAAGGAGCCAAGACCATGCTACTGAAGCTCTGCATGAGGAAAGATGAATTGGCAAGAGGACAAAATCTGGTAGGGGTCAGACTCTGCTTCTCTTGTGGAGGGAGTAAGTCCACATCTCTCTCTCTCTCTGTAGAAAGAACAATACACAGCCCTTCCTACTGAGCTGCAGTTTACTTTTTAATGCAAATTAACTAGAAAAATTCACTTTTGATAGGCAGGCCTGCATGGGAATTTTTAAAAGTGTATTTCACTGAACCTGTTATTTGAATCAGTGTTTGACTGAACATGCATTTTCATTTCAGCTGAAAGCAAGGGTATTTGGTGTCTGGGACAGCAGCTCTGTCTCTTGGTTGTTTAAATCACAGAACACATAACTGAACATGTTAAACTCACAGAATCACACAGGTTCAGGGTAAAACAAGACATGTGTCACATTCCCCTTCAGATTTTATTCTCATGCTGCCTGCTCAGCCACTCTTGTCTTCATGGCTGTTATTCAGACCAAAGAACTTCACAGCCAGCACTGCAGAACACTGTAAAGGGTTTGAGTAGGACATTTTTTACGCCTCACTTTCCCCCCTAAATTGAAATGAAATTATGTCTATTTACAGTTTCTATAATGCGTGTGTAAACTGCTATATCGCTGATTTTGCAAAGAGCTGGCACATAGGTACATGGCTGGAAAGTTCTGCTGAATACAAAACTCATAAACATATGCTTATCAATATTAATTCTTTTGCAGCTATAAAACATGAATTTATTAGCATAATCGAGTGCTTAACGCAATGTCTAGTCCCCCATCACTGCCACAAATCCATATGTCTTAAACTGAGAAAGTGAGGGAAGCTGAAAGGATTCAGCTAAGATGTAAACATTTATTTTCTTCTGAGCTGGGTTCAGCCACGTGGAGATGACGGTGGATAATTTGGCAGCAGGCTCCTACCTGTGACAGCTGAATTAGAGGACATGTCCTGAACATAACATATGGTCTGTACACTGGATATACATTACGTCATCCCTCTAATCATGACCAATTTTATTCCAATTATGGGTCACAAAGGGCCCCATATGAGGGAAAAAATGACCCAGTGTATAAAATACCCCTTTTTTACCCTGCTGACATAATCTCTGTTGGAAAAGGAGTGATGTCTTCCTCAAAGGAATAAGTTCTGCTGGCAGGAAGCTCTGCAGAGGCTGCCTTGGCTGCAGTGCTGTACATTTACTGTTGACAGTTCCTTATAGCAGAGCCTGCTAAAATGTATAGCAAAATGCAAAACTCAATGCTGGGGACAACTCTGCTTTCCCAGTGACATTTCCCTACTCCTAGAAAACTCAGGAAGTTAAGTGTGATTGTTATGGTCCTGTTTGGACTCACAGCCCTGGAAGTAACCCAGAAAAATGGAAGCCCAGATTCTGTAGAAAAAAATAATCAGGACCCAAATTCATTTACAGGAATCATCAGTAATAAACATTAGTTTGATTTTGGAGCACTGCATGGGAGCCCTGGATTTAACAGCAAATCAAGGGGGCTGGTCAAAGGGTTTCCATGGCCAGCAGTTGCTCTCAAAGAAGAAATGTCATCCTGTCTCTATTCCAAACAAGTCATAACTCCCACATAGTTCACCAAAACCACCTTTAAAACCTCCCAGTAAAAGCCTGGAAAGTGCTTGAATTAGTGGCACTCACTTTAATGGGTGTTGAAAGATTGATATTTCTTTTGGATGAAAATATCCCAACAGTAACACCACAGTGAACAAATATTTCCTGTGACCAGAATAAGTATCACACATTATCTAATGGTGAAAACCACAATTAATAATTATTTCACTATTTCAACAATACATTTTTACAGCAAAAGTGAAAATCTCGGATATTTTCAAAAATACATAATATGCCTTATAAAGTGAGATTAATTCACAGAGAGAGTATATCAGATTTTGAATTTGCTCTGTCAGTGAGTGGCATTAATTGGAATGGATGTAAATGTGAAAATGAAACTTTTCCTCTGAACTATCAGCTAATTAAAACCTTCACATTTTTACACTGCTCTTATAATCAAAATGTAAAAGAGACCTATTACAGAAAATTATTTAGGAAAAGTTACAAGGGTAACTTTTAATCTCAGTTCTGACGTGATTTTGTATTCAAAGTAATGAAGTATATTCCTCTTGAATTAACCATCAGCTTCAGTTCCCATGACCTTTCAAGCAGCCTAGATATTCAGGTTTTGAGCCATTCCTCATTATGCCCTCCAACAGCACTGATTACAGTGTTGGTTACACACATTACTAACCACTGGGCTAACTGTTCACCTGAGTTATTTTTCTAGCCAAAGCTAGCATGTATTCAGACACATCACGTTTTTTTAAATAATCCATGCTAGTCCATGTTTAGTTCACTCCATGACAAAATGTTATTAATTAAAAAAATTTTTTAAAAATCCATCTGGCTTCTGTGGTGTTTAAAAATCCCTATTCTTCATTAGGCATTTTATTTTGCTCTTCTGACACTGTGGAAATGCCCACTGGAACCTAAACAAGGACCCTGGAAGACAAACACCTCTACCTTTACAGTCCTGTGACCAGACACCTCTTTCTGCCCCTCCTGGGCAGTGTGGATTCAGCTTTGAAGCCCTGCCCAATCTCTGGTCTGAGCTGAAAGTGGCCACAGAGGTGCTATTAATAAAACTGGTGGCCTTTTCAAATTCCTTCCTTTGGATCTGTGATCTGCCACGAATCCCTGGGTCATGCTTTCCTGTGTTAGGGTGACAAATAAAGACCATTCCTGGAACAGTCAGACGTCAGCTGAGTCAGTTCCTGCCACCAGCTGTAATTTGTAATTTGTCATTTGCCCAGGCAAGAGGGAAAGGTGAGAGTGGGATTTATTAGCCCCTTTGGCAGACAGCAGGGATTGCAATTTGGAAGTCGTGTTGGGTAGCATGGAAACGGCTCAGCTTCCAAACAAGTGCAAAACCAAGACAACCAAGATAGTCCATTGTGCTGCCAAACAAGTTTGAGAGTCTCAAGGACAGCCTCAGCCACCCAGAAGGAAAAGCTCCAACCACAGGCTGGGCCTGGATCATCCCCTGACCCCTGCCAGCAGCTTGGGCTCTTACAGTGCTGTTACAGGCAGTGCTGGCATGGGCAGGGAGATGGAGGACCACAGCCAAAAACTTATTTAAGCATCTTGCTCCCCTCAGGATGCTGGGAGTTAAATGAAAATCCTTGTTTGGCTCTTGGTTGCAAGTGAATTGTCCAGGGCTATGATTCAACTAAAGACTTACAGTGAGATCTTAAACTCAGCCTGGGATGGTGGAAGGTGTCCCTGCCCATGCCAGTGGTTGGAACAAGATGATCATTAAGGTCCTTTCCAACCCAAACTGTGGTTCTATGATTTATGATGACCCCATTGATGCTGGCTATATTCCAACTACTTCCAGTGCTGTATGCCACATATTTCTTTTTATAACAGGACTGTTGCTGTTAGCCTCGCTCGAAAGACACACGGAGTCAGAATTTGGGAGAGCAGCATCAGCAGAGAGAAAAAAACTCTGCCCTTTGTTTATTACTTCTTATTATACACTTTTTGAAAGGTGACCATGGATTGGAGAGTGGTGTTCCCACCTCTCAACCACATTGGTCAAAGGGACTGTCACACAACCTCTCCTCTCCTTGGAGAAGAATGTGAAAACAACAGTAATAATTACAAATACAATCTCCTTGTTTACATGAACAAGCATGAGAAGGTGCACACTTCTACTTTAATATGAACATTCAGAAAACTAGGAGAATCCCATGGTAACACAGGGCCACCAGTACATCCATCAGTCAGAAATTTTTCCACTTTTATCCACAGCCCTTGGTGGTGGCATTGACCTCTTGCTGGAGACCCTGTAACAGGTATTAATTCAAATAGCTGAATATAATCAGTTGGAGGTGGTTTGGTTTTTTTTTCTCTAAGAACCTAAAATGGGGAAGACAGAATGGTAGCTTATCCACAGCCAATATTAACATCCAACACCATATGGCCTACAGGATCCAGTGCTCTGCAAGCAAATATTAAGGAAATGCCTTTGACAGGGAGAGACATCCCCAGAAGAGTGGGGATGAGGAGAGGGAAGCACAGCAAGGCATTCAGCCAGAATGGGGTTGGTTGGTTTGTTTTTTTTCAGAATGTTCCCATCAGCATCACCTTTATTTAAACATCACTTTCAATCAGCTTTTTTATTTTCTTCCAGGTGTATCCAGCAGCTCCTCTGGAGCTAAGAAATTTGTGCGTGGGTTTTCTTTCATGCACTGTGGGTAGGAAGGTATGTGGGAACTATAATTCAGTCACTCTAAATCACATGTAGCTCAAGCTTGAAAGAAAAATAATAATAAATGGTTCAGATTGTCAGGCTCAGTGCAATTCTCAATCAATTAAAGCTTATTTTAGCACCAGGGCAGTTTATTTTTATAATGTTCTCCTGGCATTTTGATGCTTTCATGTTACTGTGTAGCTAAAAGGTCTTTCTGGGAACAAATTACTCTTGATAAAGCATTCTCTGAACTACAATTTCAATTTCAATGATAATAAATATCAAATAATAATAAATAATATCCACAAGAGCAAACAGCAGCAAGAAAAGGCCTACTGTAAGTGAGAGAAAGGCTTTGGACCTGGGTAAAGGAGGAAAATAAAACAAGGGCTCAAGCATAGTAAAACCATGATTGTCTGGGCTCAGAGTCTGCAAAATATTCTCCAATGCATATGATTTCCAAATGTAATTCAAGGCACTGAGACATTTAACAGTGAAAAGTCACCAATGAAGATATTCCTCCACCAGCTTGCTACTTCTTTTCATGAACTGTTAAAATTAAATCCTGTGCCTGCATTTTAGATCTGCATTTTGTGTTGCTATCATGGTTCCCCTTTCACAGATATGGATTGCCCAAATCAGAATTTCTCTTTTGCTGCACTTGAGAATTTGAACCACAGTGTCAGATTGACACTGAAGGTTTCAGAGCTTCAAAAGTCGCTTAATTGATGAGGAGAACTCTTTCCTGATATGACAACAAAACCCACAACTAATACTGTTTGTAGGTCCTTGCAGTGCATGGAAGCAGCTGGCAAACAAGAACAACACTGTGAGTTCACCTCTGCTGGGATCACAGACAAAATATTTGTTTAATAAGAGGGGCAATAATCACAGTAAGTTGTTCTTTTTTTTTTTTCACTCTGGCAAAGACAAAGATATTATGGAGGATGTATCTTAAACTGTTGCACACTGTCATTATAAATTGATTCAACTTTTGCTCTAAGCTTTATCAAGCAAGGGAATTAAAAGCAAAGTGGGAAGGGTGTATGATAAATGACCTTTACCCCTTTTAAATTTAGATTTCTAGCCTCCTAGCTGCTCTTGCTTTTCCTCATTTGGAGCCATCCCTCACAATACAGTGTTCCAGGTAGAGGTTTTCTATTTTCCTTTCCCAGCTGGAAAAATGGACCATATCAAACACTAATTAATAGGAAAATTAAGTCTTTCCAGTGCAGGAAGGAGCTCTGGCAGGGTCATCAGCTTACCTCTGGCAGCTCAAGCTCAGGTGCTGGCCCCTCACCTTGGATACAACTACAGGTTTGGTTTGGAAATCCAAGGAAGATGCAGTTCAGATCTGTACATTCAGCATCCTTCTGCTCTGGACAAAGGAAGGACAAACCTTTTTCCTCAGCACTTCTCCTTCCAGTTGATAAAGCAGAACAAGCTGGCACTGCAAAAATCAGTGTTTTCTGATTTTTGAAAACAACAAACACTGTGCTGTGACACATCACCTCAGCCAGCCCAGACAGTCACCAGCTCCACAGGAATACACACCTTGCTCTGGACCACATCTGGAAAATCCCTGCCAGATCTGATCAGCCCTACACAGAGCTCCAGACCTGAATTCACCAGCTGCTGCCTGGAACCAGCTCATCACCTCCCCTAAAATACACAGAAAAACCATTAATTCTGCACTTCATAACCACTATCTGTCCTTGCAATCTCCACTCTCCTATCAGAACAAGTCTGCTCCAGAACCTAATGTGCTCCTGTTATCAGTTTTTAATCCCCAGCAGCTACTGAAGAGTTATGCAGCTACAAAAGGTTACAGTTCAATATCCATCCACGGTGATTTCAAACTACAGCTCCAAATGTTTCATACCCCATTGGCTTTAATAGGTTATTAATATTAAATGTAAAAGCTTCAATCAAAGAGTCATTAATGATTTTGCTACTTTTGCAGAACTACCCTGTCTTATTTTAATGTAAAACCCTAAACTTCCTCCCAGCAGGCCAAAAAACAAATCCTCATTGGAGTGGGGACAACAGCCCCAGCTATCCTTTGCTAATTAGCTGTAGGTTTGGGCTCAGCTCCATGTTTTACCAGATTTCCTTCCTGACTTCAGGCAGAGCTGCACCACAGTGCTGAGATCTCCAGGCTGGCTTGGCAAGGCAAGATGGGACTTCTGTGATAGCATGGCTGCTTCCAGCACCTGAACTGTGACTTCTGCATGCTGAGGGGAGTCATCTGCCACCTGGACAGCTCATCCCACGCTCCACATGCAGTGCAGGTGGGTGTCTTTGCCCTCCTCAGCACCTCTTCCCTAATTCTGAACCAGCAATCGTAGCATTTCTTGGCCTTGCAGGTGTACTGCAGAAGGACCAAGGACAACTTCCCAATTACTTTGTAAGGCAAAAAAAAAAACCCAAACAAGCCCTGCTGCCTTTTAACATATGATTGTACCAGTTTAAGATCCTAAGATCTCACTCTTACAAGAGCAGGATCCACTTCCCTACGCAACACCCATCCCGAACTCCTTGATCTTCCTGCTGAAGATGGGCAAGTATCATGCACAGCTCTTGGAAACCAAGAAATCTTGGTGTTAACAGCATTGAACAGAGATGAATCTGACTCCCACCACCAATGAATGTGCCTACACTCACCAAAACCCTCAGGCACTTAGCTGGGATTTAGTCAACACACTCTGTGGAGAACAAGAGCTCTTCTAATCCCAAAGCATCCCGAAGATACGTCAAATGAGTCATATCCCAAAAACACCTTTTTCTTTCCTGAGAATAACAGGAGCTTTGGATGACCATTTCAGCTGCAGGTGGGATGGCAAGACAGCCAAGAGTGAGAACAGCAAGGAAACAAGCTGACATCAGGTAAATAAAATTAGGAAGTGAGCTATGATTGTTTTCTGCTTAATACCTCATCCACTCAAAGTGCCAGCCTTAAATCCAGTGAAAATGTCACAGAAAATCACATTTCCTGCAGCCACCTACTACTGAAGGTGGACAAAGCTACAGGATTTTACCCAGATTTCCACTTTTACCCTGGTCCTTTTGTTTCTCTCCCATAGCTTCTGCAGATGACCATCAGCAAATGAATAAAACATACTTCCATGTGAGTGGAACGACATGTGCCAGCTTTGCTGCTGGCATTCTGTCCACATGACTAGCACTCCCCTTTGCTAACCCTTCTTCCCTCTTCTGCTGTTAACCCTCCACTCACAGACAAAAGGAAAACAAAGCAAACCTTGGGTACTTCTTCCCCACCAGTGACGTCAAAAAATGGAATGGGAAGAGGAGATGGGAGGAGTTCTATTTCCATACGATACAGAAGAATCATATAACTGAAAATAAAATGTCTCCTAGAACTGAAAGATTTTTAAAAACAAGAAAAATTAAATCATTTGAAACTATGAAAAGGAAATGCCCATTTATAGAAGGTGGCTTTTGGACCTTCCTGCCACAAGCCAAAGTGCTCAGTGAGCTTCAGAAACTGCTCTGATGATCCATGCAAAGGGTAAGATCATCAACAGTTTCACACACTGCATATGAACACCTCAAAATCCCTGTGTGAGCCACTCAGACTTCCCTCAGCTCAGCTATTCTGTATGCATCTGCCAAGAAGGTGGGACACAGAGACAGCCTGCATGACCTGAAGCATTTATTATTCAATATTATTCTGTATTTTCATGTTCTTCAATAAGATGCCTGACCTCCAGGTTACCCCACAGGGATGGCAGGGAATGACGACAGGAATATAAAATGAAAAAATACTAATGTTTGCATAATTTGGCCCCTGGATGAAATCTCAGAGTGAAATCAGAGGATCTAAAGATTATTAAGAGAGTCTGCCCTGTTTTTTAGGTTATGTTTCACCCTTTGGCCATCTCACTTGGCTGCAGAATAAATATCACCTGCTGTGGCAAAAACGAATACAGTTTACTGGGCCTAAAGCCCCTGATACAGTGTTTTATTTGCCTTGAACTCTTCAGAGAGAGGAGTTAGAATGCCTGCAAAAGAAATCTTCATTTATTGCACCATTTGAGCGCTAGCAGAGAAGCCCTCAAACAGCAAGCAGCTGATGACTGAGTAAAACACCAGATTTCACTGAGTTGTGCCAGGGAGGTATTTGGCCATGTATTTTTTTGTTTGTGCATCCCCCATAAAGTTGAATCATTGAGCACATTTTGCTTAATCAAGAGCCTGAGCCAGTACATGTTTAAATCAATGGGAGGCAATTTTGATTTCCAAGGGACGAATGGGAATCTAAATCACTTTATTATCAACTCAGACTCAGTTTTTTTGTTCTCACAGAAAAATCTACTGCTCAAGTGGCTTTAACATAGCCCTGTTACCATCAGCAATAGAGATTCTTAATCCAGCAAGTGGCCAAGCACCACCCACAAGCTTTTAAAGCCCTGGGGAAAGCTTAGAGCAACCTTGGGAAGCATCCAATACCATACTGGACTGATATGTAGAATAGCTATTTCAAGCTCTTTTCCCTATTTGTTACCATTTCCAGATAAAAAGGCATTAACTAATTATTTTAATTGCACTTTTTGTAGTATTTCTCATGGGACCTGGACTGCAGCTGCCTCAGCTTGATCCCATCTGGCTGGGGGATGGGATGCTATTATAAAATGTGTTTTCCCCAGAGTGAATGGGGCTGTCTGCTGCAGCTGTCTGAGTCGAGGTGGGGGAGCTATTGGAACAGGTGTGTGGCACAGAAATGCTCCCTGGTTTGAAACTATCTAAAAGGCTCCAGCAGGAAAATTTCAGCCAGCTCCACAGGAGCAAACCCAGATAAACTCTCCCCACCATCTTTTTGGTGGGGAGGAAACCTCACCAAAAAAATCACTTCTAAAAGTGATTACTTTTAGAAGTACAAACACCTTTGTAGGACCAATGCCTTGAAAATAGTATTGGTGTGATTTTTTTGAACCAGAATTTTCTCAGTTTCTGAGGGCAAAATGTTGCAGTGTTTGGAAGAGTCATGATCTCTCAGGCAATGAGTTATCTGCAGCAAGAGTCAGATCACTTATGGAAAAATATGCTGTTAGGAGTGGAGCAAAGGAAAACACCCCCACAAAAACCTGAATAATCAAGTACAATTGGCAGCAAGCACAGAAGTGACACTGTGCTCTTTAGGAGACATTTTTTGGTGCAGATGAGTTTCTGCTCCCCTCCAAATGACATTGTCCAGTTTTCCCAACTCCCATGCTGTTTCAGGCACCTGTTGGTGCCTCAAACCCCACACTCATTTTGTTTGGGCTTCAGTCTTTTACAGGTGCTTGGTGAGACCTAAGTGAGGAAGGTAATTGGGATTTCCAACCAGGCTGTCACTGCTAAAAATCTGGGTTTCTTCCTGAAAATCCTGCTCAGGTTAAAGATGAGTTATATCAGTATCAGAGACACTGAGGTGGGTGTAAGACATTCCCAGGTCAGATCCTGTTTTGCAAAGTTCCATGGTATCATCCTCATCCTCTTGCTATTGAGAACCTCCTGGTTCAGGGTAGATTAGGGGGTGATGTTTCCCCCAAACACAATCAGAATGTGACACCCAGAAAAGGACATCACTCCTCCTCCATGTGTGACGTTAGGGAGTTAACTTTCCCCCTCTTTGTTATCTCAGTTCATTTTCTGAAAAAATAACAGATGTGCCCAGAGACCAGAAGAGGAGCTTTGGGAAATATTCCTGGTTTTTTCACTAAACAAATTCTGACAAGTTGAACATCCAAAGTACAGCAGCTCCCTTCCCCTCTCTGACCTTTTCCTCCCAGCTTGGGGAGGTTGTCAAAGGCCTCTCCTCCTCCACTCACAATCTCTGCATCTGCAGCCTGGTCTATGCACTTGCTTGGAAGTTACCCTGGGGTGAAACTGCATCTCCTGGCTCTGGAAGAGACTAAATTATATTTTTATATTATATTGTAGGTGCAGATAGGATTTTCTTTGGTTCTCCTACATCTGCACAGTTGCTTAATTAAAGTGCAGCATCTGGTCTAACGGGCCCTAATTAAAAATAAAATTAAAAAAACAAACATTTTCTCAAATAGTTCCAACTAGCTGTTCCAGACTATTATTATTTTGTGGAAAAGTTCATGGTGTGCCAGGGCAGAATGGCTTTTTAATGAAGGAAACATGAAGCTGCATCATTACAAGCACTTCAACCTGGCTTAAACTGGAACACCAATGGAAAAATCAAACCTGTCCTGCTCTCAGCCACCTATGTTTGTTGATGCAAACTCAACTGGCTCCTCATCTTGTACACCTTTAGTGTTTGCATGGGTTTTCCATGGTTAACTAAGAGGCAATCCAGTTTAGAATAAAGCCAGCAGGAAAAGAATTTTAAAGATTAGCTTTCAAATGGATCAGCTTCTCAACAAACCAACAGACACAGAAACGGGAGAAGGGATGCTATGCTGGAATTTGGAGAAGAAGGGGTGAGAAGGCTGGATGCTTCTGGCAGTGGTTCTGCTTTCTGTCAGCTGAAAGTGCTTGCCATGTGATGGCCTGAAAAGGTGACTTGTGGCATTCTCATGCCAGCCCCCTGAAATCTTCAGACAGCATCACATCACATCTCTTTATTTCCGCCCACCACAGGCTGGTTCTCCAACAAAGCCAGTCCAGTTTGAGGAGGCAGGAGGATGAAGAAGTGTCACGCAAGTGTGCAGGACAGCAAGCCCAAGAGCCACGTAGAGATGAAGGATTTTAAGCACAGGAGAGCTGCTGCCTCGCCGTGTCCCCTCGGGAGAGGAGCCTGGCTTGCATTCCCTTGGGAAGGCGGTGGGGAGGGAAGCGCGGGGGCCGTGCTGGGCTGGATGTTGTGTAACAGAGCTGGATGTTTTGTAGCTGCTCGTGGGCAATTATGTACAAAGTCACAACAGCGATGCTGGAAAGCTCCAGGCATCTTCACCAGACTTTGCTGGCCATTAATCCAACAGAAGGCTGCTAATGGCATCTGATCGCTTTCTCTTTGCTACTGCTATTTAAGGCTGCTCTGAAGGGCACAAACTCTTCCCTATTATACAATGTGAGATTCAGGCAAAATGATAACCCTGGGTTTCAGAAGGAGAAGTTCTCAAAATGACAATAAGCTAACGAGATGTGAACTTTATTTGTTAAGTCTTCAGCCATGAACTGGAAAGGAATCAACTCTTAAAAAGCAAGAATCTCTGATCATAAATGAAATATCATCGAGATAGAGGGGATGAAAAATTCACCCATGACACCCCATTACTAAAAACCTTTAGAACAACACCGTGGTTTATGAAACGTTCTGTCTGCAAAGGTCTACTGCACTGCAGCTCCTGCATGTCCATCCAGCATCCCTGAACATGGAAAACTGCACAGCATCCCCTGGGAAGTCCAGGGCATGACACTGTGCAGCAGGAGTTTTTAACATGGGTCAAAAAGAGATATGCCAGCACAGGAAAATGGGCAGCCAGGGTGTCCTTCACTTCACCACAGCTCCTGAAGTAGGTCCAGGGGTGGGTGACACAGGAGATGGAGGGCCTGGAGCATCTCCTTGCCCAGGAAAGGCTGAGGGAACTGGGGCTGTTCAGCCTGGAGTGGAGTCCCAGCTGAGAGGGACTCTCAGACCTGGGAGTCCCTGGGTGTCCCTGTATGTCCCTGTCTGTCCCTGTCTGTCCCTGGGTGTCCCTGTCTGTCCCTGTCTGTCCCTGTCTGTCCCTGTCTGTCTCTGTGTGCAGGGAGGGGCAGAGCAGCCCCAGGCTCTGCTCCAGGCCCAGCAGCGGCACCAGGGGAACTGAGCCCAGCAATTCCCCTGCACAGGAGGCACAACCTCTGTCCTGGGCAGTGCCCAAGCCCTGAAACAGAGAGGGTGTGGAGCCTCCTGGGGTTATTTCAGACCCTTCTGGACACAATCCTGTGCCCTGTGCTCTGGGGTGATCCTGCTGGAGCAGGGAGGTGGCACCAGATGTGACCCCCACTGGTCCCTTCCAAACTTATTCAGTCTGGGATTCTGGGATCCTGTGAAAGAGAGACCCACACACCAGGTCCAAGTGGGCAAACCTTCATATCCAGAACTGGTATCAAGCTTATGAGGTTTTCAGTCCATCTTTGGGGTGAAGGATCTTTAGTGTGGTTTATGGCCAATCCTGGCTATGACAAGTTATTAGGATTTGTTCCCTTCCAGCAAAAATGAGACAGATATTTCATTGTCTGACTGGGAAAGGGCTCACACAAGAACCCACAGGCACTAACTGTGAGAATTGCCCAAGTGTTTGCCTCACATTAAGAGGCAACAGATCTTTCTCAGGGACTGGAGAATCATCTATTATGGGCAAAATCAGAGCCAAGATACTGGGAGAGGCAAGGCCTCTGTTTATCTTCCCACTTAGGCAGCTCCTTCCATCTTCCAGGAAAGACTTTGCCTGACTCAGGGAGGATGGTGGGCATCATTTCAGTTACCAAAGAGATGCAGCTTCCCTGTGCCTAAGGACAGTGATATCACAATTGTGTCGCTCAGCAAGTGTCCCACTGCCTGCCTTCCTGCCTGTCCCCAGGAGGGACTAAGCCAGAAGCCCAGCCTGTCCCTCCTGCCCTGCATAAGGAAAATTCTGTGGGAAAAGCTGGGAGAGGGTAGGAGGGTACCAGGGAGTCAGAGGCACAACCACAAACCAGCCAGACTGAAAAATCCCCCACCCTATGGAACCACACCGACACAGGACTAGGCTAGGAATAACAACTCAGCTTTGCCCAGATCCCTTAAAAACACACTGAAAACACATTCTAAAACACCTATGAAATGGCTGGGTTTACACAGGCTAGTGAATATCTAGAGGGAAATCTAACCAGCTTGTGCAGCAAGTGAGTCAAATGCAGTTTTTCATTTGGCTTGCAGTCAAGAGAAGATCAAATGATGTACCAAATCCTACCTTCACAAGTACACAGGACAGCAGTGTGGCTGAGAGCAGAATCTGATTGGAAAAAAAGGAGTGAACTGGCCATTTCAATCCCTGCTGTGAGCATTCCTGATTAACACCAGCTGATACTTTTAGAATAGTAGGTCTGAGGATTAAAGTATTATGTAGGCTGAAAACACTACGTCACATCTCTAAAATTACTTCTCTTTGTATCATTTAATACTCTGCATTCTCTTAGGTTCAATTTTTAGGTCCTCATTCACTAATGAGAACCTCCACCCCAAATCCAGTTAGTATTTAGGGTTACTCACTCATTTTCAGAGGTTTCTATAAGAGATTTTGCCTCCAGCTCTGCTTCATTGTATTTTTTCATTTGTATTCTTCAAATCCTACCTTAATGGTTTCCCTGTGAACCAATGGAATGTCCCCTATGTAGATTAAGGAGAAGTACTATTTTTGTTTTACTCTGATAGTTCTTAAGAGAAAACAGTCGTGCAATGTCCATTCACTCAAATATCCAAGCTCCAAGTAAAACATTAGACTGCCTTCTGACCAAAATAAAAATATTGCATTAAAAAAAAATTATTCAGATCTTAAAGTTCATGATCCCAAGGTCCTCTCTTCAAATGCTGACCTTCCAGAGTTCAGGCACAAGATTATTTTACCTGTCACTGCTCTGTTTACTGCAAATAATAGGGAAAAAAATCTGGATGTCCCATTATACAGAAAGATGTTTGAAAAAAAAACCCGCCATATTATATTAAAAGTGGCAAACAAAAAATCTGATTCATGCTCTATCTTCATATCATTATTACATATACATGTAATTGAGGATATGTTCTGTGCTTTTTCTGAACTGAAATTTGTAAAAAAATTAAGTCCAGCTCGAAATGTGCCCTGTGCCTGTTCAGAACATGAATACATGTACACAAAAGCCAGAATTCTTCTGATGGAACGTTAGCTCTCTCAGTATATAGATCTGAAGAAAAGCTGTTCAGAAGACACTGCTATAAACAGCAGAGGAGAACAGGAGTCTCTGGAAAAGTTTAATTGCTTTTTAAGGCAGCTAGTCAGGAAAATCAGCCCTTGGGTGTGCTCCTCTCTCCCCACTCACAACAGAAAGTGATTAAATTATGAGTTTAGATACTGACAACAGGTCAAGGAAGGTGATTCTGCCCCTGTGCCCAGGTGAGAGCCCACCTGCAGAGCTGCTCCAGCAGCACAAGGACGTGGAGCTGCTGCAGCCAGGGCAGAGGAGGGCACGGAGCTGCTGCCAGGGCTGGAGCCCCTCTGCTCTGCAGCCAGCCTGGCACACCTGGGGCTCTGCCCTGCACAAGAGAAGGCTCCAGGGAGAGCTGCCAGCCCCTGCCAGGGCCTCCAGGGGGGCTGATAAAAAAGATGGAGAGCAACTTTTTACAAGGATAAATAGTGATAGGACAAGTAAAATGGTTTTAACCTAAAAGATGAATGATTTAGATGAGATGTTAGGAGGTTATTCTGACTTAGTTTTGACCTCACTTAGGTGTTGCAAAGAAGCTAGAGCTCTCAGCTCATCACAGAATCCCAGAATGGTTTGGGTGGGAAGGGACCTTAAAGCACATCCAGCCTCAACCCCTGCCATGGCAGGGACACCTTCCCCTGTCCCTGCTCCCAGCCCTGTCCAGCCTGGCCTTGGGCACTGCCAGGGATGCAGGGGCAGCCCCAGCTGCTCTGGGCACCCTGTGCCAGGGCCTGCCCACCCTCCCAGCCAGCAATGCCTTCCTCATATCCAGTCTGAATCCACCCCTGCCACAGGCAGGTATAGTTTATTGAAGGCAGGAATTTCTGGTGATCCTTTATTCCTACTCAGTGCCATCCAGAGAAGGCCCACCCAGAAACTGTGGCAGTTTGTTCAGAGTCTTCTCCAGTGAATGTCTGAGAATCTCCAAAGAAATTCCACAATTCCTCCCAGCAACCTCTTGTACTGTTGAATTAATATCCCACTTGATAAATTTGCCTTGAAATTCCACAAAGCTTCAGTAATTTTTTTCAGGATGGATTTTTTTTCCTTTCCTATCTATGTAGTGCTGCCAAAAATTATTCATCAGTGAAAAAATAATATAAAAAATAGGTTGATTTGTAGTTCAGAAAACCTGGTGAGTTTTGTAGTCTAGGACCACAAGCAATTTGCTTTCAACCCCAAGTAAACCCATTTTTCTTTTGGTCAGATAATGAAAAGTGCTGCAGATGGAATTCATTTAACTAACTCATAATAGCTCTCATTCTGTTCCATGCCTTGAGAGATGTCAAAAGCTTAGGTGAAAAGCAGTAGGAGTCATGTCACTTGTGCTAAGTTCAATCTTTTTTACAAACAACAGCCATCCTGGGGTTTTTGGTGTTTTTAATTCAGGAGCATAGGCCACCAGAAGCTGTGAATTACTCCAACATATAACACAGCAGTATTTTTTGGTTTCATCATTAAGAATAAAACCTTCTTGCCAAACAGATCTACTGAGGTGTGAAATGGACAGGCATCTGCCCTGCTTTGAATCTGCTCCTTGAAACTGATATTTTTCTCATTAGCTGCCTAACAAGGAAAGGTGTCAGTTTCAGCTGCAAATCTAGGAAGCTGCCCATGTTAAGAAAATTTCACCAGCTGTTGCCTTATTTCCAAAATGTAGTTATCCATTGAATTTGAGCTTCTTAGTCCATATATGGTTACCTTTACATCAATAAATACAAGAATATACATCCACTAAAACTGCATGATACTTTTCTTTCCAGAATAGAATGTTGCACATTTGAAATGTCATAAATTAGCGACTTAAGCAAGAATGGACTATTGATCAATGAAAGTCCCTTACTAGGACGCTATATATTAAAAAAAATCAAAACTAATAGAATTTTAGAACTACCTGTAAAATGAGTACTACTGAAAAATAAGAAAGCTCTTTAAAAGATAGCATTTGATAGTTTGGGAGCTACAAAATATTGACAGCTTGCCAGGATCACATGGAACATACAGTCCCTCCAACAAAGATGGTCACACATAATTTTTACTTGCAAAATCACTTACAAGATATTGACAGAAGCAGCAGCAAAACAGAACTGATAACTGAGCACACAGTTCTCACATTGCCAGGAAAAACAGGCCAACAGCTATTTCCTTCTCAGATCTCAAGCTAGGATATATATAACTGAGTTCACAAACCAGAAATGCTCATCTGCCCAGTCTTAGAGGCTCAAAAAGTGGCATTTTGCTGAAACCACACAAGTAGTGAGGAACACCAAAAATATTATCAGTGTTTAAAGCTTGTCACACCAGAATTTCAGACTTTAAAGGTCAAAGACATTAGTGTGAGATTTCACTTTAGAAGTTGTACTTCTCTTCCTGTTCTTTGAAAAGGGAGCAGGAGCCTTCTTCAAAGGTGCCATATCCTTGCTGGAAAGACCCAGAGAGTCTCAGTGAGAACATTAGTGAGGTGGGGGTTTGTATTAATTAAAGCTAATTTTCCTAACAGAGACTGCATTGAGATTTACAATCAATAAATTTAAATATTTTACGATATGTTCTAATACCCAAACACCCAAGAATCACATTTTTGAGAGTTTTGTATGGCAATTCCATCCTATGTCTTTGGGAAATAATTGGGAAGTTAATAAATGAAGACTAAGAGTTAGAACTGAAGATTATGGGCAAATGCAATAAAAAGTAATTTTCTTGTTCTGTGACTCTGAATCCCATTAGAGCAATTCACCTGCCCCCCATCACCTCCTCTGGCTCACTCTTTCCCAGAAATGAACTATTGATTACACCTCTAGTCTGTCACTTCCAGTGATCTAGCAAGCCTCCCACACACCAATTTAAAAAATAGTTTCCAAGTAAAAGCTGTTCTGAAAATGAGATAGACGTAAATTCATCAAAGTAAACAACAAAAAAAAGGGGTTATTCTAATTCAATCCTATAACAATGTGGTCTTCAGAAGCTCTACACAGTTAGACTTCAGCTGTCTGGGAACTTTGCAACAACTTCAGCTTGTCCCTCTCTTCATGCCTGGCTCCTCAGGTGCCATCCAGAGTATCCTACCAAGGGTCAGAGAATGAACAGTTGACTTTTTTAATGAGACAGGCTGTTTTCCATTTTTCCAAGTTTTTTTCCCTATGTAAATCCTGGAGTTCTGAGGCTCCTGGGTGCACGTACTTCATCACATTCACTGTAGTCAGTGACAGATCTGTAGCTATCACACAACCTTTTCATCTTGGGCAACTTGGTATTTCCAAAGCACTTCCATATCTTGTGATGGAAGATGCCATAAAAATGCAAATACTGGCTATTCCCATTTTATCACTTTTCCTGACAAAAAAAACCACTGCTGGTTTTCAATACTTTAACAACCACTTATGCCTGAAATATAAAGTGGACTCCTAAAAATAAGTTAATTTTAAAGTAAACATAATAACAGCCAAGAATAAAATCACTCTGCAAAAGCAGAGATTTTAGATTTCGAAGAATCTAAGACTGGTGGTCAAAAATTCCTGTGTTTCTGAAACAGCTTAACACAAAATAGTTGCAGTGTTTCAAAGTCATGATTCATACACATATTGATATGCTCTAGAAATATCAGAATTATTCTAGAAACAGGTTTAGGTGCTTCTATACATTGATCCTAAACCAAGCTTATTTGGGCTCTGTCTAAAATTTGAATCATTTCTGCACAAAAATATCAACTTATTTGGTTACTGTTGATTTTAAAAAATACAGGTAATTAGTCCATCAAAACCTTCAATCTGATGTACCTGTGGAAAACTCTTTTGAGAAGGGAGCTATGTGCTTAACCCTCCTGGCCAAACAGTGCTGAATACAGGGCCAGTGGCTGGCTGGGGAGTAATTTTGTCCTTCAAAACAAAGCTGTAAGAGGCTGTGGGTGCTGCATCATCCTTCTGGAGTGCAATTAATTGCAATTGCTGCAGCCTGTGTTTGTGGCTTCTGACTCCTGCAGGAATAGCTATTTTCTTTTTGCCCATGAAACAAGCTGCATTTTATCTGATCTGCTCCTGGTCCATCTTTTTTTTTTTTTTTTTTTTTTTTTTTTTTTTTTTTTTTTTTTTTTTTAATCTTGGCTTTTATCTTTCTCTCTCTTCCATGAAGCCTCTGCACCCTTGAAAACCTGGCATGCAATTAGAGCGTGTAATGCCAGCGAGGTGCAGTGCTGCTATCAGCCTCCCCTGCATGTGATGGAAAGATTCGTTACTTCAATCTCCCAGCAAACTGGGGGAAAGTGGGTAATAGATCCTAGATAAGAGATTTACTTGAAACCAGAGAACAGTGTCTTAAATCTCTTTCTCCAAGGACAGAGCCAGTGTCATATTCGTGGGTCAGGTGCCAAGACACGGGTTCCTCCTCCTCCCATTCCCACCCCACACGGGATCACCTGCTCTGGTTTTTGGTTTGAAGGGGTCCTGCACAACCTGCAGCCTCAGCAAACACCCTGAGCACTCAACCCTGAAAACTCATGCTCGTGCTCAAATGAACATTCCTTTGATTAACTTGGCAGCATCTGCACAGTGCTCAAATTCTATTTAGGTATCACAGGAGAAAACACCCTGCAACCCCACAGAAGTCACGTTGAGGCAAATCAGCTCTGAGTCAGATTAAATGGGACTTAATTTGACTTCTGATTTGTTTGCACTTCATCACACAGCCAGTCTCCATTGTGATGCCTCTTTATTTCCCACTTATAAAATTTCACACCATTCTCTTCACATATGAACCTATTGTTAGAATTACTCAAGTACGCCAAGGGTTTTTTGGCTACTCTGTTACCGGCAGGTGTTACCAGCTTGCTAGCACATCCAAAGGAAGCAATCTAAAGTCCACGTGAAGTTCTGCACTTATTTCCAGGAGATCTTTAGCTTTCAATTCCCCCTCCCATAGCATGCATGCATCTTACAGATGTGCCATGCCTGCCTCTGAACTCCCACTTCCTGACATAACAAAGGTATTTTACTTTAAAGGGGAAAATTACAATTCGAAAAAGCCTAATTCCTTTGTGCTTGGAGTTGACTCACAGTTTTTAGCCAAGCTTTCAGAATAATGCAGATCACTGTGGAGCCAGGTTCCCTGTAAAGCTCGTGGGGATGGATTGGAAACGTGCTGAGCAGAGAACAGCACATACCCTCTGCAAGAAATCCACCCAGACCAGGAGAGCAGCAGCAACCTGGCACTGTGCAATCAAATTGTCCTTTATTTTACTGTGATTGCTTATTTATCTTCCACACATGCTGTGGGTGCCCTCCTGTTTTGCCAGGCTGCCCCTTTCTCTGTGTTTCTCCTCCAGTGCCACTCATGGACTCCTATTTCTCCCACTCTTAGAATCACTCTTAGAATCTCTTTCTCCCCATATCCTCAAGCCAGATTCTTCACCTGCATCACATCCACCAGGATTTCAATTTCCTCCTGATGTCAAGTTCCAGCCCAGCCCACAGCTTTTAGCATCCTGAGCTGGAAAAAACCCTCCTAGGCTCCAGAATTTCCAAGGGATTGTTGCAGAGAAGCAGCAGTTTTATTCACCCTGTGCTTGACGCCCCATTTCTTTTGCAGCTTTTCTCTCTTATGTGACAAGAAACAGCTGTTAGTGTTGAGGGAAGCCTCTTTCTTGAGCTAAATCCCTTGCCTTTTCTCTAAACATATATTTCAGTTTCTCCAGTGGCACTGAAATCCCCTGGAGTCAATACAACTTCTCAAAGGAGCATTTCTTCTGTCAGACTTTATTTTTATACACATAGGAAACATTTAGACCATTTTTAAAGGGGATTATTTATCTCAAAATAACACAATTCTAAATCTGAAGTTTTAAATCCATGCAACTTTTCATGTGTATAAGTGATAAAAAGAAAAAAAAAAAAAAAGTAAAACCAAGGGGGGGGGGGTTAAAGAAATTACCTGCATTTTTATGTAAATGCTGAATCTACAGAGTAATCCTGCAAACTGGCTCATAAGCAACTTGATTCAAACACTGACCCGTCTGAGGCCACTCAGGTGTGTGCAGTGGCAGCACAAAACAGGTTAAAATCTTCAAATCTGGGGTATTAACTTAATATCTGATTGAGGCCAGAAGTGACTGCTGCTGTTTGTTTAACACACTGCACAAAGCAGTTTTCTGCTCCTGCAAAAAGCCCCGGGTGAAGATCTCTAGTGAGACTGAGCTCTCACAGCAGATTGCTGATGACTTTCTGGAGAAATGTCCCTGCCTTATCAGCTCACCATCACATTTTGCGCCGCAAATTGCGTTTGAAGTTTTAAAGCTGGGTAAATGTGTGAGCTTGATTACAGACACTCATGTAGATAAGATGGTGGAAGAGAAGTTACACTGCAGGACTACACCCTTTCTCATGCAATTCTGTGCCAGAACTCTGGAATTCTGCACCAAACCTTTGCAATTCTGTCAGAATTTAGCAGTTCAGTTGACGTAAAAAGCAGTTGGAAAATGCTTTCTCCAAACTCTGAACAACTCACTCTGTTTAAATCAAACCACCACTAAATCTGGACTCTAAGTCAGTGGAATCAATGGCTGTACCATATTCCAGCTTTCAAAACTCTTAAACCAGATATATCTGCAGGATTCAATGGGATAAACAAGAATAGGAGGGATAAAATTTTGTTTCCTCACACAGAAAATGCTGTAAAAAGGAAGAGAGAACAACATTTTCACCCACTCCTGAGGATCAAGGAGAAGTGGCAAGTTCAGATTGAGTATTTCAGGAGTGAGAACTTACAAAGAGTTTTATCCCTGTGAAGGAAACATAGCAGATCAAAAGGCATTGGTTTCAGAAATGCTTTAAATGTGCATGCACAGGCTACTGAAGAGATCTGGTGCTTCTGAGCAGGAAGAAGATTAGGTCCTACTGCTTCCAAGGGATATTGATATCACAATATTATAACAATCACAATTGTTATCACAGCAGTGTCCACTGTTACCTTCAGAAAACCTTGCTGCCTTCTTTTGCTCTGGTTGTGGAGCAGCACCCTGATCCCAAAGCAAAAACACTGAAACACAAAATACTATAAATACTTAGCACATGGAGAATTCACTTCCTGGGAAAGTAACACTGATGCTTTCTCTTTGCTACCTGATGATGCTGCCTCTTTGCTATTAATGTCACAAATGACGTTCTCACAGATGCTGCCAGCTCTGCTCTGATCAGCATTTGAGAAATGAAAGAAAGCAGTCTGTCAAGAACTGTGATGATGATGCTGATGATGATGATGACAATGATGATGACGATGATGATGATGATGAACCCAAATCATTCAACCAGCTGCAGCAGGGCAGGATGTCCTCTGACATTCACAAGTCACTGCCTAGAAGTACAACTCTGATTGCAATTGATAAGAGAATCTGCAGTATTTGTTTTGCATTTCTACTTGTTTGAGTTAGTTTGCATTACTCTGCATTTTCATCCTCTGGGGACAACAGGCATGAGGGAGATAAGGTAAGAGAAGCAAAGGAAGAAGAGAGATAGAGGCATGGATAATTTTTAGGAGCACAGTGAATAACTCAGTGTTTTAGGCCTGTCACAGTCATTTTTCAACCACACTGCAAAGCTGGCACATTACAGCCTTGCCCTAACAGGCATCCACAGTGTCCTTTCAGCCCTGCTGCCAAATATACCTTTAGGCTTTTAAATGTTTGGGTACCACAGTGCAGAAACCTTGTGTAGAAATACTCTATGTGCTGGGAACTTTGTGAAAAGTTCATTTGGTTCCAAGGGATTTTCTGCAGACAGAAGTCACAGAGGGCAATAGCCTAATAGGGTTTTTAAAGGGACTGGACAATGCAAATAACCACAGTTATGACAGAGTTAGTAGCTCTAGAGATAACAGTGGGAATTTTTTTTGGAGAGAGATATAACCCTCTCCATCTTCAGAACAGAAGCCACTCATTAAACTGCTTATGATTACAGATGCACTTCCCTGCATGAGTTTCTTACTTCAAAACTGCCACATGCCCAAGATTTATGCCTTTTTCCTCGGAAGCCACAAGGAGCAGCCTTCCTCAGAAACTGGACTGTGCACTGATTGAAACAAATACAAATTCTTCTGCTTTTTTCCATAATCTCTGATTACATGCATGTCCAAAGCATTTCACCACATCCCACAGAAATTAGGACCCTGGGGATAGAGAAGCTCACTGTGCAGTTTTTGGCACACCTGGCCAAGCAGAGAGGAGCAGGATGACAGGCGGTCAGGTGGTGCTAAAAATTCAGCAACATCACGGCCTGCAGAGTGTACTGAGAAACTTGAACAACAAACAACAAATTCTGAAATGCAATACCTCCCAAGCAATCTGCTCCAAGGGTAGGAAGGAAGCACTGGGACCAAGCCAGCTGCAGGTCAGTGTTATTGCAATATGTCTTGGGTTGAAAAATGCAACCAAAAATGTGTATTCTCTTTTCATCTGTTGAAGACAGTTGGGAGATATTGTTCTTTATCTCTGGTAACTCTAGGGTGGAAAGAGGGCGATGCCTTCTGTTCAAGGACACCTGATAACACCAGATAAGGCAGGGCCTCCTGATCTCTTCCTGCCCCCATCCTCCTCCCAGGGACATCCCCTGTGAATGGGCCATTGAAGGCTCTCACAGCACTGATGACATCACCTCATCCCATTGGGAGAGGCTCCACCCAGTGGGAGGAGCCAAAGCCTTTCCATGGGATAAAAACAGCAATCCCAAACACTAATGCAGCTGGTTTTCTACTGAATCCTTGGAGGAGGACTGGACTCACCTCACCAGCACTGGACCCTTTTTCTACAGGATCATCTCTACTCCATAGAACCACATCTGTCACTCCAGGAGGATTTATTTGGACTGGCAACAGGGTGCTGTGTCATATTTTTAACTCTGTCAGGGTTTTCTAGGACTTTTGTTTCTTTGCTTGGTTGTTTATTTTGTACTACTGCATTTGCATTTTTAATATTCCTAGTAAAGAACTGTTAGTCCTATTCCCATATTTTTGCCTGAAAGTTCCTAATTGCAAAACTGTAATAATTTGGAGGGAGAGGGTTTTACATTCTCCCTTCCAAGGGAAACTCCAGTTTTCCCTGACAGAGACCTGTCTGTCCAAACCAAGACAGAAGGGCATAAAAACTGCCTGAGGACCAGCATTGTTTTCTTTCAAGATAGGGAAAGGTTTCCCTCTTCTGGATTTTCAGCACCCTAAAGTCTCCATTAAGGCTGGAGTCTTCTAGCTAGCTCAGCCAGGGGCAGGTAACAAATTCTATCCAATAGAGAGAGGATGTGGGAGGAGAACAAGGACGAGTTTCACACTTTAGGAACCAGTAATAAAATAATGGGAAGAAAATCTGTCACATGGACCAATGGGGTGTCATGGATTAGGGGAATCCCCAGGATGAGCTTCAACAGGGATTGGTGTAGGGAAAGTTTCAATCAGAACATTCAGGAAAAAGGGGTTGGGCTAGGTACAATTGACAGCTCTGGAGGTGGAAACAACCTTTGGGACAAAGCCATTAACAGAGAAACAGAGGGATACCACACAGTCCATTAACAATAAAACTCAAACAAACAACAGCTGGTGAAATCCAAACTTCTTCAAACTTGTCAAGATTGTAAAGTCATTCAAATGAGTGGGAAAAGGTTTCATACATTTTCTTTCTGGGGTTTTCTCTAAAGTGGGGCCCAATCTTACCAGCAGATTTGAAGATGGAGGAACAAAACAGAAAAGCTGAATGCACATTAGAGCAATCATATTTGCCAAGAGAAGACAAGAGAAGGAAAATTCAGTCAGAAGTGGAACATTATTGCATCATATGCTTTCCTACAGCCAAGCACAACAGGGGCCCTGCACAATCCTTGCCTTACTGCACCCTGTTGTATTTCCACCTGGAAAGACATATGGCAGTGCCTAGGAGAGAAAATGTTCCTTTTTTTTTTT
>VXBR01012072.1:101279-152034 GCA_013400215.1 Cisticola juncidis | reverse complement strand
TTTTTTTTTTTTTCCTAATGTTAATGTTATTTCCCAGCTTTAAAGGAACATCTGATTATGAAACATGCTCAGACCAAGGATGAAAAAAATCTTCCTATCTGTTCCCACTGATGACAAAAACAGGTCCACTGAACTGTTAGTATTATGACCAAGTGAAAATTTGAAGGCATGGCTTGGATACTACTTCATCTCATGCATCACTGACAGAATTGCCTGCTCTGTAGAAACCTGGTGCCTCACAGTTATGGCAGGGACACTAAAAAATGTCCTGGAAGTGTGACCTTACAAAAACCATCATTCTGCCTATGAAATGAACAACACTGCTTTGTATAGAACTGACCAGGACTGAACATTCAGCACAACAAGAGTAGCTTTTATGCCTAATTACAGTCAGTCTTAAAATGCCATTCTTTACTGAGAGCACATTCAACATTACAGTAAACAGCTCATGACTGCTGCTGGGTGAGGGAAGTGGTAGTTGTGTTAAAAGATGAAAGAATGAGAAACTACACAAAATCTCTTATAACTACCCCATCATCACTCAGGTAAATAGAAATAGTTTAACAGTGATGTTATTGTAGAAGTAATGCTTTTCACTGCCTTTCACAGTAGCTCTGAAAGAGGTATGTTGATCACGTTGCCTAGAAGAGGGCTATATTTAAAAAGAAAACCTGCATAAATTTGATTATTACAATCTCACCACCCCATACCACCATTTAGTATGAGAGGAATATGGTGAAACTCTGTATTTATTTCACCAACCTTGATTAATATAACTGTGAAGGGTTGTTCCACCTCCATTTAGTGAGGTTGTCCCTCTTCTGGTCACCCCAAACTGCAGCTTAGCCCTCAGTGACATCCACAGCCTCAAAGGGCCACATCTGCCTTAGTGGGCTGTGACCAGAGATTGCTCCAGGCAGCTGATCCATCTGGGCTTCAAAGTGACTATTTCTCCACCACTGATATTAAAGTGGTCACAGTGGTTTTACCTTTGAGTCACAGAATCATTCAGGTTGAAAAGATCTCCAGGACCATGGAGTCCGAGCTGTGCCCGATGTCCACTGTGTGNACCTGATTACCCCGGGGAACAGCAACCCCAGGGAAATCCCCAGGGAACAGCAACCCTGGGGGAGACCCCACTGCCCTGGGGAACAGAAACCCCGAGGAGAATCTCAGGGAAAAACGACCTTGAGACCTCCCTAGGCAGCTCCTTTCAAAGCTTGACTATCCTATCCAAGGAGAAATTCCTCCAATCAAATCCTCCTCAAATTCNAAAGCAAAGAAGGTAGCCCAGGATTACTGTCCCCCCTCCCTCCCAGATAAAGGCTAGGAAGGGGAAGGGCAACTTAGAGAGAAATTTCTCTCTTTTTCAACAACCTCCTCATTACTATGCATATTTTCCCTGGCATCTGCAAGTCTGGTTTAAGTCCTCAAAGAGGTCATTTCTGTTGATAAGGGAGCCATAAATTCTTCTTCACTACAGGACCTCCTGCAGCTGCCATCTCTGCATGAAAACCCCCTGGTCATCCCCTCTTTCTCTTGAGCTAAAGAAAACACCTTACACACAATTTTTCCACCAAGACCCAATGTTAAAAACTACATCTACTGTATTACTTAAATGTTAATATTGCATAACTTTTCTACCTAGCATATTACCTATAGTAAATATCTGCGTAGAGCCACACAATGTGACTTTTTCACACAGATAAACAGATGTGACCTTCCCACAGCAATTTGGCAGATGCTCTTAATATACCAAACTAACCACAAGGCTGAGTGGTAGCTTTTATTTGATACACTGTGGAAAATCTGCCTGCCTCCTTCCTGAAGCGGAAAAACTCTTAATTCCTTTTGCTTTCCCTCCTTTTTCATCCTGTCTTTTGAATAGAATGAGCACTACAACTACTCCCCTTTTGAATCTTTGATAACATGGAACTACTTCCACATCCATTTCACTATGTTGAAAATTATAATTTAAAATAATCACACATAATTGTAAAATGTGTTATAATAACAAATTATTTTAAGATAAGGAATATTGTTAATTTCATTCACAAGCAGGGACCTTTTGGCAAAGAAATTATGTAAATTTTTAGTAATGTCTTTCATTTATTTCCCAAATGCAGCCTTTTAACGAGGCCAGCCCTAAACTCTAAATGAGCTTGGATGAGTTGCCTACTCATTCATTTGGTCCAGGCAGACAAGCAAGTGTGTTTCACTAGCACAAATGATCACACAATCCATTTCAAATTTACACATAATTATCTTTGCTTAGCACCCTTTTTCTTACAGCTTTTCAAAAACAGTCATTTGGGAGCAAACTGCTTAAAACGACAAGAGCAATCCCACTGATTTAAGGGGAACTGAATAAATGCAGCACTAAGGCAGCACTTTTGAAGATCATATGTGCTGCTGTTATGTGTTAGAATTAATATCAGATGTTCCTACACAGCATACAGTGAAGGAGCAGAAATAATATCATATGGCATGTCCTTCTTGTCATTCAGTCACAACACATCAAAGCAAAACAAGAAGCTGAAATGCCTTTGTGAAGTGCCTGTCCCTCTCCATCCCTAAGTAAGGCCTCCAAGGAAGGTATCTCTGTCAAATATCTCATATTTCCTGAGGTGGACAGAGGTGATTCTGAAGTGCAGGCAAAATCCAAGGAGATTGCTTGACTGTAGCCAGTGCATAATTAAAAAAAAAAAGTTCATCACAAAAAAGCAGCAAAATAATTCACCAGTTTTCTGATTAATACCTATAAAGGACTGACGTGCTGTTAGAAAAAAAGCCTGCTAGGGAAGGAAAAGTTAAAGTCACAATCTATAACTATACACCCCTAATTATCAAGATTAAATTAAGTTCTGTACTCAAAGGTTCAAACATACATGCTGCCGGAGGTAAAGTATTNACAAAAAAAAAAAAAACAAAAAACAAACAAACAAAAAAAAAACAAAAACAAAACCAGAAACAAACAAAAAAACCACAACAAAACTATGGCAACAGATTAAGGAAACTTTCAGTGCTATCCTGGAAAATCCCAAATACTGGGAGTTAAAATTATCCACTGCTTTTCAAAGATTATTATGCCAAACAACTTCAACTTACAACTAACCTGATTTTCTTTTTTCATTCCTGGAAAATCAAAAATTTTAGACTTTTTCTCCTCTGTATGAGGTTTACTGGCATCATTTGTGCAGATTTTCTAACATTGTGCTAGTCAGTGTTAGAAATTCCTTTCTGATATCTTTGTGCTCCCATGCAATTACCCATCATGGGCTTTTATTCACACAGAGATGTTGTAAAGCAGAATATTTACAATATTATTTTGAGTATTTTTGAGGCAAATAATTTGAGTTATTTTGAGATCCAGCATTTCCTTGATGAGAACCCTTGATGAGAACAGGGCTGTTCCCTGTCAGTACGTGAATTACCAACCAGCTAAAGAGAAGCTGTTGCCCCCATCAGGTATCTGACAACAGTAAAATATTTTGTTGTAGATTGGCTTAGTAATAAAGTTGTGAGTTTTTTGGTTCTCATGCATCCTTACTAGAAATCCAAACATGTAACCTACTGAAATGTGTTAAACCTGTCTTCACAGGATCCCTCAGAGCTGTTAGTGGTAGGTATAGAGAAATGCAATTGGCAAATCAAATAAATAGGCTTCAGAATGATTTTGGTTAACTGCAGTGCTTTAATAATGCAAATGAGAAAATATTTTAGTCAATGCATTTGATTTACAGAATAAAACATGTTTTAAGCTAAGTCTGTGCCATTTTTATCCAGGGAGGGTTCAAATATGAATTGTTCAGGGCAAAGTCACCTACGTACAAGCAAGTTGAAGGCAGATTTGAGCTCCTCTGATGTACTTGGAATTCTCAAGATCTGAGGCAGCACTGATGTGGAAATTATAGAATAATGATAACTGAATTTTCTTCTTCTTGGCCACCCTGGGTGATAGCCAGAGAGAGTCCTGCCTGTCCACACAAGCCCCTGTACCAGTAAACTTCAGAAACACCCATCCTCTAAGCCACTGAATGTTATCAAAATTTATTTGAATGGAGAAGGAATGGAAAACCAAGTCCTCCATGCAGTACAAAGCAAGGCAAACCTCTCTATCTGAATTGAATAGAAACTACAACCCAGACCAAAATGAAGCACACAGGAAAAATCTGAATATGTGCATGAGAAAGGGTGGATCCAGGGCAAAACAGGGTAAGTGAAACTGGATTAAAACTCTGAGAAATACTGGATGTGGGAAATTCCATTCCATCATGACATCTCCTGCCAAGTGTTAATTGAAAGCAATTCTTTAACAGTTCCAATATACCTTACTGAATAAGGGCTCTGGGTCTTTGCACCCCCTGTACAATGGTGATAAAATACTGGGTACAGTTTGGACCAACTTCTCCTCATGAAGCTTCAGCCACCCCTTGACAAACCTCATTTCAACATTTCCCAGTGCTCCAGAGTTGCCAGTCTGCTCTTATTTACAGTGCTCCAAACACAGAACAATTGATCACTTATGCAGAATCATTTTAGATTCTCCCCCTAAGCAAACCCCAGCATGTTAAAGAAATCAAGTCTGGCAGAAGGCAAGTACAAAAATAATGTCTCTTCAATTTCCCTTCTGCCTTTAAAATGTGTGCTGAATTGCACACAGCTCTTTCATTCTTCAGGAACAATTTAGATAATTATATTGATTGAAGATTCAGCCAGGAGGGGGTTCAGTACAGCACTCTCCATACCCAGGGCTGAAGCAATGCTGTGGAGGAGAGAGTAAGGACAGTAATTGCTCCAGAAACATAAAAGACCATGCTTTTAGCAAAAAAAAAAAAAATAATAATGTGGGAAGAGGAATGCTTAGCACCTGTAAGAAGGTTTTTGTAGGTGGGGGACAAGCTGAAAGACACTTTTTGGAAGAGCTGTCATCTTTAAATGGAAAGGAGGTCACATAAAGAATAAAATGCCCATGAAAATGGCATGCCAGTGTACATCACGTGTTTTTTTCCAGGAACCTGTTAACTTGGAAACTTTTCAACACTTCTGTAAGCTTTGTTTTCCTGCACAGATTGGCATAAATTGGAAAGGAATAAAAGACAGAGGAAAACAAATTTCAGTTATTTTCACAGGACTGTGCCTGAGCATCAGGTCTGCAAAATGGTCCAAAAATTGTGTTCTTAAATTCACACAGACACAAGAAAAATCTGTTTTTTTGACTCTTCATGCTGACAAAGAACTGAAGTTCAGACTGCACAAGCAAGGCCCTTACAAGTGACAGCTCTCAGCTCTTCAGAACAAAACAACAGCACTTTCCCTCTGCTGTGACACAGCCAGGTTGTTTAAAGGAAACTATTTCATATTTGCTTCACAACCCCTTGAAGATATGCTGAAATAAAAATGTGCCTTTGGGCAGGAAAAGCTTGGCAGGGAAGTGTCTTGTGAACATTTCTTCTTGTTCAGGGGAAGGAGATGAATGAAAGAGCCCTTCTATTTCTTGGCCAGGTAAAGGACTTTGGTCATATAGATTATTTTTTCTCAAATACAGGTACTGATAAGGCATCAAACACACTGGGTTTGCAGCCTGCTGAATGTGAAGTTGCTAATTGTCTGGCCAAAGAAGGTTTGGAGCTCTCAGCTTTTCCTCTGTTATGGTACTGCTTTGAGGAGCACAGTGGTACAAATACCTGCTTTTTAATAAAATGAGCAATGTCCTTGAGGCAACATGTGCTTTTGAACTCCTGGCTGAGCATTTATGACCACTGAAGTTTCTGTTTAATAAAAAAAAAAACAAAAAAATGCAGGCCAGAATTTCCACATTCTGGTGCTCTCTGAGTGCGTGCTCTTGCTATTTTGTTATTTTTAAAATTATTTAATCCCATTAAGATTCATCCAGTTGAGCCAAACCCTGCAACTTCTCCTTTGGCAGCTCTGTGGAAAGTTACAGCACCCAAGGCTGACAGGGGTTTTAAAAAGGACCTTTCATTCTCTAGGGCTGATACTACCATTTATCCCATCCATAGCCCTTTGTATATAATAATGATATTCTTGATTTGATATTCATCTTTCCTGACCTTCAGTTCTTAGGAAGTATTACTGTATAAATGTTCCCTTAGCTTGGTCCCTGAAGCTGGCACTTTTCAGTGAAGTCATTCACACACTCACTCTGTGCTTGACAATTTAATTACCTAATATTTCTAAAAGACGTTTTTGGATGAAAGTCTGTATTAGAAACGTGAAGTGCTGTTATTACTTTAGTGCTTTCCATGACAGAGAGTTATTTTTAAAGGGACCTGGTGTCATCCCTAGTTCCAAGAGGGAAATGATCAGTCATTTAACTCGCTTTTAAAGGTAACTAATGAGGTGTTACAGCGCTGACTACCTGCTCCAAGCCTGGAATCAAAACTCTGAATTCACCTGTAAGATTTAGGGTTCAACCCTGATCATTAGTGTTTTTAATAAGAGCACTGCTTTGGGAAAAGGCCACGTGTATGTGTATGATGCAGTGCTACAATGGACTCATCTAGAGGAGGAATCACAGGGTCACAGAATTAGGCTGGAAAAGGATTCTGAGACCAATAGTCTGGCCTCAATTAGATCAGAATTTTCATAGGGAAAATCAGTAAGTTACACTCACTGGGTGAGTCTATTGGTTTTCTCTAATTTATATTTTCCCCTTAGCCAGCCTGCCCTTGTAATTTTGAACAGAGCAGCTGTGGCTGCCCCTGGATCCCTGGAAGTGTCCAAGGCCAGGCTGGATGGGGTTTGGAGCACCCTGGAGTAGTGGAAGGTGTCACTGCCCGTGGCAGGGGGTGGGACTGGATGAGCTTTAAGGTCCCTTCCAACCCAAACCATTCTGGGATTCTATGATCCTTTTAAATCACTGCAATTATTATAACATGCTTCACTCATTTTGAGTCTGTTTTTATTCTAGTGAACACGTGATAAACAGATGCTTGCACACCTTTGTATTCCTTGAAAATTAATGCTACTTAAATTCTTTCCCTTTTAAATTTTTTTTTTTCTCAAAATCTTGTACCCTTTTTTGCATTAATGTTACTTTTTCACTGAAATGGACATCCTAGTTATTCATGTCAGCTTATATAAGTGTTCTCATTGTTCTTTGACTTTCAGGATATTTTTTTCTGAGGTGAAGCATGTAATTGTTCATTACAACAAGAATTTCAACATCTTTAAGAGATGCCCTGCAGAAGGAGTCTGGAGGCATTACTGGCAGCACTGCAATATGGGCTACCCAAATAATGTCAGCTAGAAGTTAAAAGGAAGGAAGGTCATTTTCTGTCTCTACTGGCCATGAAACTTGGGAGTTTTGGAGAAAAGTGAAGATTTGTTTTTAATAAGGTGATGATGTTTTCCCCTTCTACAGATCCTGCTTTCACCTCATTAATTTCTTGTTTGCTGCTGGAGCATACAGAGGATCTCAACCCCTCTGCAGCAAGGATTTCATGGCAAGATACCTTTGATCTGACTGCTGACTGACAGAGAAGAACAGAAATTCTGTAACAGCTCTTCAATTAAAATCACTTAAAATTGAAGTCACTGTTAATTTTTAATCTGCATATGTGTTTACAGTTGTATTTAAGACCAAAACCACTGTGATGCCAGTGCCTTTCTCTCTTACTGAGCAGCACCCATGCCCAGGCTTATTCTGGAATTTGTGTAAATGAAGTGGTGAATAAAATGTTTGGACATGGATAGCATTTATTGATACATAATCCTGAAGTTCCTGCCATGGGATAACAACCAGTCCTGTTGAAATAACATGTCCATGATGTTTACATTTATAATTAGTGTCAATGGACACATGTAGGAAGCTTAAAATAAGAAATAAAAATAAACAGCTGTGGCCATCTCTGCTCCTTGTCCCAAAAGAAAACCACAGTGTGGCCTGTGTGCATAAATGTGGTGGAAATTTCAAGACAATGGAAAAAGTTTCAGTTCAAAATGCAATTATCTTTGCTAGCTAACTATCAGATGCAAAGTTCACTAAGAAAGTGTAAAATTGGGAAGAACAAAGAGCAGGTAGGTGAATTTCTCAACACTTAGGTATTTATTTGCATTATGAAACAAGTGTACACAGCACACTTCTGGCATTATAATTAATTCTTGCTAAGAGTCTTGATTTTATCATTTTTTAGCCCAGCACAACTTAAAAAAACAGGTGAAACTATAAAAGTAGAAAAGAAAAGTGTTGGTGCCATCTGTAAATTGAAAAGAAAGAGAAGAAAGAAAAGTTCAAAGTTAGAAGTATGTAAGTGCTTCTGTGAGTGAGACTTTGGGGGCCAGGGCACTGCAGAACTTTCTAGAAAATAAATATCATTATTTCTTTATTAAGAATGGGTCAAATTCAGAAATTAGGTACCTTCATATGAGGTGGATCACTGAAAGAAGTGTAAACATACACTAAAAATTATTTTGTTTATGCTAAGTTTCTCTTGGTGGCAAAAGAAGAATGGGTTGGTTGGCTTTTTTTCTGCAGACTTTTAAGTAGGAAAGAAACTTTAAATGCAAAGGACTGTGGGGAAAGAACACATTTGGGGGTGAAGAGGCCAGGCTGCTTCTTAGATATTTCTCATTTCCAAACAAAACTTGGCTATTTTAATGAGAACCAATTTCTGAGAAAACATACAATTAAAAAAAAAAATTGAACTAAAGATCCAAAGTTAGTAAGAGAACATGCAGTAATTTATATCCACAGTGTATCTGTTCATGTACAAAAAAATCCTGGTTTGTCCCTTACATTTAATTATATTTTGAGCTGGGCTGGTTGATATTTTAAATTAATATCCTATCCTTGCAGGAAGATGTGCTCATTAGCACACCAGCTGTGTTGGAAACTTTTGTTGGTGTAGCAATAGAAACGCGTGCTTAATTTGATTTTTCAGTCATTTGTGACTCCAGCTCAGACAAGGTTTATTTAGATGTTTCTTGTGGGGTACTTTTCTTCACTTCATCAACAAGTACAAACCTCTATTTTAACATGGGATTTCTGTGTTTACTTCTTTGCTATTCCCTATCATTTTTCCCTCCCACTTCTGTCCTTTTCCCTGTCCCTGTGAATCACTTCCTGCATTAAGGGGATTTGCAGGAATAGCCACATTAAAGGTGCTTGTGACAGACTGAGACAGGCCAAGATTAGTAACATCTCACCTGGCTTTGCTAAGGTGTCTCATGGACTTAACAGATAAATACCAGCACTTCTGGGTGTCAGGATTTCTTTTTTCCTTTCTTTTTTTACAAGCTGAAAAAGGGTGAATACTCTTAGCAAGAGATAGAAAAGTTATGGAAATAAGAACTATTTCTTTCGGAGATATAATCTGTTGTGAAAAATGCATATTATATGGCTCTACGCAGATATTTACTGTATGTATTATGCTAGGTTGAAAAGTTATGCTGTATTAAAATTTGAATAATATAATAAATGTAGTTTTGTAATTAACATAAAGCTTTAGTAATTAAAATAGGAACTATGTGTGTGAGACATTCTTTTTAGCTCAAGAAAAAGAGAAGATAATCAAGAAATTCTTTGCACAGAGATAATAATTACAGAAACCCCTAAATTTTCCAGAGGAGAGGGATTTATGGCTTCTTTATCAACAGAAATAACCTCTTCAAGCCTGACTTGGACTCAAAGGCGCCTGGGGATTAACAGAAAGTTTTTGACAAGTACCAGGCAAAATTTCTTGTTTTAAATAAAATATGCATAATCATGAGGTGACTCCTATTAAGGGGTAAATTCTCTTTTAACAGGGTCGTTCTCCTGGCTGACTTTTGTCTAGGAAGGGGGACCCAGCCCGGGCTGTAACTCTTTGCTGTTATTGTCTTATTAATTGTCCTAACTCTAAATTGTTTAACCATTATTATTATATTTGTATTACTATTTTTTAATATAACAATTTTATTGTTATTAAACTTTCATAAATTTCTAAAACAAGCGATTGGTGTTTATTACACTGTGAAAGAGGCTCTAAAAATTCTTCACTTGGCTTATTAACATTTTTAAGAGGTTTTTGGCTGACCTGGGCCACCAATTTCTACAAGGGGTGTAGAGATTTCTTGAGAATTAATGCTATTTAAATTTTAAATCCTCTGAAGGAGGAGACCCAGGGTGAGCTGCAGGCTGGGAAGAGGAGCTCGCCTGGGAGAGCTCAGATCCTGGGAGGTGGGGATCTGGAGTGGGAGCAGGGATTGGCACGGCAAGGAGCAGAGGTGGGAGGAGAAGGGAAGGGTGTGGCACTGGTGAGAGCACCAAACCCTCTTGGAACATTTTGAAGGGATGATCTGTCCCATCTCTGCAATTTTTCTTCATTTTCTTCATTTGTTCTTCATTTTCTGCAGTGGTTGATGTTTTGTGGTACAAAACCAGGGCTGGATTTTAAGTTATTCCTCTGCTCTCTGTACTCACACAAACACACCAAAAATGTGAATGGATATTTGTAATTCTAAATGTAAAATATGAACAACCTCGTTTCCTCTTAAGGTTGTAAATTTAATGACAGTAAAACTCTAAACTTCATATCAACATTTGTATACTTTGAAAGAAGGCAATAGCCGATTTTTCATCATTTTTTCCTCTCTCCTCAGGGTGAGTTTCATAGTAGAACAGAACAAATCAACCTTGTCAGACTCCTCAGTGTATAGATCATGATTTTTTCAACCAGAGCTTGAGGAACCTGATTCACAGACATACAGAAAAAGAGCAAGAAGGATGTATTATAGTTGAATCTACATTAATTCTGTTTGTATCTTTTCTTCCTGTCTTCTTCTTTAAAATATGAAGACAGAAGAGGGCTCTGCTGAAAGCCTTCCCTGTCGCCAGATCTTTTTTAAGTTGACATGTGCCTCAAGCTGTTCACCTCAGAGCAGAAGCTCACAGTCCTCAGAGTGCAATCTGGACAATTTTGGAGGAGAGCTTTTAGGTGGCACCCACTGACCATTCTCACCTGCTCCTCAGTATGGAGGAAGATGCTTTTGGAGAGTTTCTTAGTAGAATCCTCCATTTTTAGTGGATTTCTTACTGTGGAGGGCTGTGTCTTGTTATTTCCTCTATCTTTCATGTCTGCAACTGCAAAGTTTTAAAGTGAATAAATTTTGAAGTGAATTGGAGCGTTGCTCTGCAAGTGTCTCACAGTGATGCCATGCTGTGACAAATATGTTGGGGTGTTGGTTTTGAATAAGAATAAAAATTAATTACATCAAAAGCAGAATTTTTGGTCCTCATAACCTTAGAAATTACAACATTGAAGTATATTAAGAAGTACTGGCACTATGAAAGTGTTGGCACAGTAATTGCCTGAACAATGCAACTTATAAAACTGAAAGAAAAGTGAAACATTATTACTTTATTATTTTCTTCTCTTACAGGGCAATTTCTGTGAATTGCAAACGCTCAGACAGCACCTTGGCCTTTATCAGACAGTTCAGGGATGGTTTGTGTTTTCTTATTAACTTAATTGACTTCCTTGGAAATGTTGATTTCTTCTCCGAAGTCACAGCAACCCTCTCGTCACTGACGGTGCCCCTGTTGTGCCTGACTGTTTCAGGTAAACATGTTCTTCAGCTGAAAAGAACTCAGTGTACTTTAGTTTTTCTTCTTAAGGAAAAAAAATCCTAAGTAATGGGAGAAGCTTGTTTCTCTAACAGTTTAACTTGTAATGATAGGAATTCTGACATGCATTTTTAGCTCAAACCTTTCCTCTTTCTAAGGAGATTGAAGCACTTCATGTCTGTAGGAGAAGGGAATACAGGTGATCTCGCCCCTGTTAATTAACATCTGTGTTAATTACCCAATTCAGCCTCTTCTCTGATGGGTCACAGCTCTATCCAATAAAGACAAATATCACAAAGGGGAGTGGGGGATCATGCAGAGGGATCCTGGGGAGAGAATCCATGCTGTGAAGTCAGTTTGGGTCTGCAGTGAGAACCTGTTGTTGGAACCTGCAGTCAGAGCCTGCACACTGATCCCTGCAGTCAGAGTCTATCACAATCCTGGACCCCTAAATCCCAGGAAACTCGGTGGGGTGGATTGTGATAAGGTCCAAAAGAAGAGGGGTGGAGACAGAGGGTTGATAAAGGAACATGAGGGGTCTTAAGGGTTGGCAGTTCCAGAGCAACTTTATTATCCAAAGGGAGCAGATGACAGAAGACCCAGAACAAAGCAGTGCAAACCTCTTTAAAGAGGGATGGTACAAAAATCAGAAACCAATCAGTAACTTTCAGGGATGGGGTAAGGGATCACCCCATAGGGGGAGAACCAATCAGGGAAAACATGAAGGTGTGGTTTGAACATATTGCCAAATGGGGAACAGAGTTGGGGAGAAAATTCCAGAACTGGGAGGTGGGTCTCGGACGATGGACATGGGACAGGCGTGGGATAACAGTTGGGTTTGACAAACATGGGGGCTGAACCATGGATGGGGTTTGGGGAAATAAACCATGTTCAGGGGATACCACAACAGTCTATCCAGGTAAAAGCTGCAGTCACAGTCTGTAAATCCCTGCAGCCAGAGTTCAGCAGAAAATAACAACAGTCGTGGCTGCAAGGGAAACCCACAGCAGGAGCTGCTGCAGGCAGAGTCAGGGAATGGTTGGAGTCAGGATGGCTGAGCTGTAAAAAGGAATAAACCAGGACCCTTTTCATGCTGTGATAAACAAGAAGTCTGTGTCTGCTCATTTCTACCCTCTCACAACAGGGCTGCTGCAACACATATCCAGCTTGTGTGTTGAATGTAGAGTAAATACACATGTGTAGGAATGAAGGAAATAATAAAAATAATAGGAATAGGAATGAAGGAAATAATGTAGGAATGCAGGAAATGAAGTTGCTCTTTCAAAGTGGAAAGTGGAGCTGCCCGTCTCTCTTCTTGTTCTGTTAGAAAAGTACAGGTAATTGAGAATGATGGTTTTGGTACCACTTTGACTTTCCCACTCAGTACTCTATCCAGTAGATTAGAGGTCTTGCCCATATATAGTACATGTTTTAATTGTATTTACATTTTATTAAGGGGTTTTTGTACAGACAGAGACAATTCTGTGACAGGCTACTGCAGAACATATCAAGCCCATACTGATGATGAACAAAATGGACAATTCTTTGCTGAGATTGCAGCTGGAGCTGCAGGAATTTTACCAGGGTGTTGTGGAAAATGTCATTGTCATCATTCCCACTGATGGAGAAGTGAAACTGGATCAGTCAGTGATATTATGGTAAAGAAGATATAAAAATTTTACTGTGGTTAAAATCCAGTTTTGGAGAGTACCAGCCTTGACACAAAATAATTGCATGCATTTATGGCAGTTCAGAGTCATTCTTCAGTCCCCTTCCCCCCTCATTGTCCCATGTTCTTTCTTTTGGGGATGTTATTTCAGATTAAACAACTGGGGAATTAAAGCAACTGGGAGGTAGGGAGCATTCACAAAGCAGATCATCCTCTAGTGACAAAATGTGTAACCTCAAGGCAGTTTCTCAGTGTCATTCAAATCCCAAATGTCAGGCATCTGCCTGGGGCAAACTGCTGAAGGGGAGCTGTGGGTCTTTAAATCATAAAATTTGCTTTCTGTGCCTCACTTTGCTGCTCTGACACTTACTCAACAAGAAACCTGGCCTTTCTGCTATTCCTGAAGAGATTTAATTTGCTCTGTTTTGATCTGAAGATGTGAGTCTCTGTTCCTCTATCAGTAATTATGTGATAATGTGCTGGATATCTCTGGAAGCATAGTCGGATAGAAAGACAAAAAAAATATTTCCAGTGTTGCAGCTGAGAACTGTAAAATAAAAAAGCAAAGGCAACTGGAAATTTTCTCTGGCAGTCCAGTTGTTAAGGTGAGGAATTGTCAGAACTGGGCTGGTTCAGATACTATTTTTTTCCAGCAAAGAGGTACAAGACTGACTTTCTAACCAGTTTTTAGTCCTATTTTCATTTGTTCAGATGGAATTTTCTGGTACTGGCTTGTTTTACGGCTAAAATTGACTGCAGCTTACCTAGTTACTGAAACAAAGGTCTTCCTAGGATTTTACTCTGATTCTTATATTCCATCAATCTCAGACCCTCTTAAGTCAGGCCAGTTCCATCTTTGTGGCAGGAATGAGCCACCCCTATTTTAAATACCAGATAAAGTTCACTAACATCACATAAGTTCAATTAACATCACAAAGTGATCCTGTTTGGATCCACTCAGATCCAGATCCTACTGGGAACTTTACAAATTTATTTCTCGAGTTTCAGTTTAACCTTTTTTATAAATATTCCTACCATATGGAATGAAACTCTTGCTTCAAAGCTGCGTTTGAGCTTGAAATGAAGCGGAAGAGATGGTGAGAAGACTCTGGGGTGGAAAGGAAGCAGAGGGGACGCTGAGATCCATGCTGAGATACCACAGTGACACTCTGAGGATGTCAGCGGTGCATACAAGTGCTTCTGCTGAACCGAGCTCCCACGGGCAGCCCCAGGTGGCCGTTTGGAACTCCTGCAACAAAAATATTTAAATATCTGAGTGTTAAGCTGCAACACCGAGATGGGAAATTTCTTGCCGTGCAGATATTCTGTGTGTGCCTTCTCTTCTCTGTAAGAGCACAGAAAAAAGAATCACTCTCACAGCTTCAGAACCTGAATGATTTTATTGGCCTGCACGGGTAAAATTAATGCACAAACACGAGATGATAGACCAAATCCAGTTTTATGATTCCAGTGAGTATTTCTGTGAATTTGATGAACTTGAAGCAGCTGAAATCGACAGGCTCGATTTGCTGTTAGCTGTGTACACAGCTTGCTGTTAACTGAGTGATTTACACAGGTGTGAAAGTTCAGTGTATTTGCTTGTCTTCTGTGCCTTATAATAAATTGACCTACCCTGACTCATGCAGCTCATAGGTTCCTCCAGGATTTATCTGATTTAAATGATTTCAGCAAGGCTTCAAAATGCAGGTAGAGATAGCAGAGTGGAGTAGGAGAATTCTTGATAGCAAAGTTGCTTGAAGTGCCCTTTTCCCTGTAAAAGTCTAAAAATAATAAAATCCCAGAGTGGTTTGGGTTGGAAGGGACCATAAAGGTCATCTGTTCCAGCTTATTGCCAAGGGCACTTCTCACTAGGGCAGGTTGCTCCAAAGCCTGTCCAACCTGGAAAAATGCATGTTAAAGTCAGTGTTTAAAGTGAAAAACAAACAAAAAACTAAAAAAAAAAAAAAACCTTAAAAACAAAAAAAAAAAAAAAACCCTAAAAAAAAAAAAAAAAAAACCAAACAAAAAACAAACAAACAAAAAAAAACCCAAAACAAAAATCATAAAGACGAACACTAAAAAAACCCCATCCTTTGCCTCCACAGACTTCTAGCAGTTATTCCATATTGAAATCAGCCTCCTTCTGTTATTTGAATCTCTGCTTAAATGTGAAACTTTGCAAAGCTTCCTTGTAAAAGTAACCAAGTGGAAATTTGCAGGGAAAGTGGATAGTCTGCGAGTTCAAATTGGATGAATAAAAATAAACATCTTCTTTCGATATTTTGATCCAGCAAATGGAAAGCTCAGCAAATCAGCCACTAGCCAAGATGGAAAGAAGTTTCTGAAGGTATTCTGCCAGCTAGTTCTGGATCCCATCTTTAGGTAAAACACTATTTTTTCTTGATTTGATTGTAACAGGGTAAGCCTAGGCTTTTTTTTTAGTTTAGCAGGTTAATCCTTAGGACAGCAAACCTTCTTCTAAGGTCTGGGAGAGTTCACCTGCACAAGAGAAGGCTCCAGGGAGAGCTGCCAGCCCCTGCCAGGGCCTCCAGGGGCTCCAGGAGAGCTGCACAGGCACTGGGGACAAGGCCTGCAGGGACAGCACCCAGGGCATGGCTGCCAGGGAATGCCAGAGGGCAGGGCCAGCTGGGAGACTGGGCAGCAATTGCTGCCTGGGAGGGTGGGCAGGCCCTGGCACAGGGTGCCCAGAGCAGCTGGGGCTGCCCCTGCATCCCTGGCAGTGCCCAAGGCCAGGCTGAACAGGGCTGGGAGCAGCCTGGGACAGTGGAAGCTGTCCCTGCCATGGCAGGGAGTGGCACTGGATGAACTTGAAGTTCCTTTCCAACCCAAACCATTCTCATTCTGTGATTCTAGGAGGCTTTTTATTCTTAAGTGATGAAAAGATTAAATGGAAATAGCAAAATGTGGTGGTAATAGCAAAAGGTGGGTAGGTAAGTTGTTCTTCATAAATTACCTTTCCTCTGGCAAAGTTACTATTTGGAGGTAACTTCTTTCTTTCTGTCAGTAAACCTTTGGGATAACAAGCAATGGGTTTCCTAAATAACTATAAAGAGCAGAAAGAATTGTTTGGGTTTTTTTAATAATCTCCTTTTGAACAGTTTAAACATTAACTTCTGGCCTTTGAATAACTGGAATTTCTTAGTAAATTAAAATTTTCCACAAAAAGTCTGGAAAATACCTTCCATCCTAACTGTATTTGTTAATCACTAAGCTCAGCTTTTCACATACCAATTTGTCTTAACTATCTTAAAATCAATCAGAAGATTTAAAACCTTCTTTAAAAATTAATTCCTGACCCCAGTGCTGGGTGGTGGTCAGGAAATACACCAGCCCAGCTGCTTAAAAAACACCTTGGCCATCAGGGCTGAGGGATGTGAGTTTAAGGACAAAGGAGCAAAATGCAGAATTTTTTCCACCTCCATGACTTGTGAGACCTATCCTGGCAAAGCAGGGGAGTTTTGCAGCTGTAGTGATGTTTGTAAGACAAATTGATGTTTTTTAGGTACAGTATTTATCAGAGTGGTTGTCAGCCTGTTGTCCTGTACATGTTCTGCTCAGAACATCTCCAGTTCAGATAATTTAGTCCTTTTTTCCTGGCAGCCAGCTCCTCCAGGCTTTGGTGCCAGCAGAGGGTGCCAGAAAGACATGGCAGCTCCTGCACACTCAGACTTTTCCTATTCGGGTTGGTTTTCCATCATTTTAAGTAAAAAATTTCCTTTGCAGCAAGCCTGGGAGGAAGAATTGGTCACCAGCAGCAGCTGGGAAGGAAATTTAGTGCAAATTTTAAACTTTAAAAGGAGGACACAGTGCCAGCCAAGGAGCTTTGATGACAGGACACCCCCTTGCCAATCCTAAGGCAACCTTTAAAATAATAATGATCTTTCCTATGCTGCCCCTGAAACTTCAGAGTGTGGAACAGAGACCTTCCTCTGGTACTGTGGTTTGTTTGTGCATCCCATTTCACTCCTCCCTTTTAAAAAAGGGAACTTCAGGAGTATCCTGTGACAGCAAGAGGTTTCATGGGGCATCTTTGGAACTCCTCACATGGAAAAACTGCAAGAAATGCCATGTTTTGTTTTGGTGCTGGCTCCTTTCAAAGCATCACTGTGGTACCTGCTTAAATAATCAGTGATGAAGTGAGAGATGGTCAATTTTAAAGTCTTAAGTGGCAACCTAACTGCTTAAAATAATAATTTACATACCTGTGTGGTTGGGTTTGAGTATGTGGGATTTTTTTTTTTTCCGTGTTTAATTTTTAGCCCTCTGTGTCTGTCCTGCTGCACTGCTGCCTTTCCCACGCTGGAGGGCCCGAGCTGGCTGAGTGAGTTCAGGGCTTTGTTCCCTTTCTGGAACCTTCTCTGCAGTAATTGCTTTGGTAATAATAGAGCCACACTGCTCAGGTTCACCATGAAGGACAGGGTGTCACTGAACATATTGTTTTGTGTCCTGTTCCTTTCCTCACAGGTGCAAGCACTCCATTTCTCACCTTGGCTGCTTCTGAACACTGAATTAACACTTTTGAGTGCTTATAATAGCCCCAGGAGCTCAAGCTGACCAGGTCAGTCCCTGTGACATCTGGAACACCTTTTCTTCCATATCCCACTCTGTCTGTCTGAATTGAATTTTCCATTTTTATTGCCAATTAACTTGGTCACATAAGATCTTTCTGCAAGTGGGAGTTGGCCTCACTTTTACCTGCTTTAAAGAATTAATTGGAAAGCAGCAGTTTCCTAGCACCCATTAGGGTGTTCTAGGGTTTTATCTAAGCAGAAACTCACAATAAGACAGTTCTATTTTTTCCTGTAGCTGGCTCATCCCTTTTTAATTTTTTTTCCCTTCCCACTACGTTTTACTGCCAGTTTGAGATCCAACACTGACAGCCAGGATTTTCCAGAGAATCTTTGCCAGATCACTGGCAGATTCTGCCTGGAGATCCTTGGTAAGTTGAAAGAAAAAGGCTTAAAGAAGTTTGTTCCACCTCTGGATAAGGCAAGTTTCTAGGTAAGTTGTAATCCCTTCTGTTTCATGGTGTGTGATGCACTGCCCAGATTTGTCCTGACAGTTTCCTCTTAAAACCAGGAAGGAAATGGAAATTTTTAGGGCTTCACATTTAATCCACACAGAGTGTTAACAAAGTGTGGTGATGACATGATCACCTATTTAAAAAAAATTAAAATGACATCCTAATTTGACATATGTGGTTGTTGTTGCCTGTATGCTGTCTGTGACCACTCCTGACTGTGTCAAAAATCCACCTAGGACTAATGATGTTCTTTACAGTTTGCCTACAGTTTGACCACCATTGTTTTTAACCTAGAAAGTGCCTCCCTTCACTTTCTCTGGCACGAATTTTTGCTGAACGGTCAAGTTTTGTCCTCTTAGACACAAGATACATTCTTTTATTTCCCAACAGGAATACCCTGTGCTCAGGGAGAGGGATGGCAAAAGGCTTTCAGTTCAGAATCACAGAAACAATTAGATTGGAAAAGACCTCTGAGGTCACTGAGTCCAACCGTGACCCCAACACCACCTTGTCACCCAGAGCCTGGCACTGAGTGTCACATCCAGTCTGTCCTTAAACATCTCCAGGGATGGTGACAGCTCCAGATCCCTGGGCAGACCATTCCAATGCTCAATCACCCTCTGAAGAATTTACTCCTGATGTCCAACCTAAACCTTCCCTGGTGCAGCTTAGGACTGTGTCCTCTTCCTGTCCCTGTCCCTGTTCCCATAGCCCCCCTGGCTGTCCCCTCCTGTCAGGAGCTGTGCAGAGCCACAAGGTCCCCCCTGAGCCTCCTTTTCTCCAGGCTCAGCCCCTTCCCAACTCCCTCTTCACAGGACTTGTGCCCCACACCCCTCCCCAGCCTTGTTGCCCTTCCCTGGACATGCTCCAGCCCCTCCATGTCCTTCCTAAATTAGGGGGGCTCAGAACTGGACACAGCACTTGAGGTGCAGCACAAGTGCCCAAGTGCTGAGCACNGCACAGGGGGACAATCCCTGTGTCCTGCTGGCCACACCATTGCTGGCACAGGCCAGGATGCCCTTGGCCTTCTTGGCCACCTGGGCACTGCTGGCTCCTGTTCAGTCCCTGTCACAGCCCCCAGGGCCTTTTCCTGGGGCAGCTTTGCAGCCCCTCTGGCCCAGCCTGTGGAGCTGCCTGGGGCTGTTGTGAGCCAAGGGCAGGAGCCGCCCTGGGCCTTGTTGGACCTCACCCCGTTGGCCTTGGGCCATGATCCAGCCTGTGCAGAGCCCTCTGCAGAGCCTCCCTGCCCTCCAGCAGATCCACACTCACACTGCAAATTTGGTGATGCTGGACTCAATCCACTTACCCAGATCATCAGTGAAGACATTAAACAGGACTGGACCCAACACACATCCCTGGGGGACACCAGCTGGATGCAGCCCATCCCCACCCCTCTCCTGGCCCAGCCTCCAGCCAGTTCCTCATTCTCCCAGCAAAGAGGGAACCTGCTCAAGCCATGGGCTGCAGCTTTTCCAGGGAATGCTGTGGCTCACAGTGTCAGAGGCTTTGCTGAAGTCCAGGCAGACACATTCACAGCCTATCCCTCATCCACCAGGTGATAAAAGGAGATCAGGTTGGTCAGGCAGGACCTGCCCCTCCTGAACCCATGATGGCTGGCTCTGATCCTTGGCCATCCTGTGGGTGCCCTGGGATGGCACTCAAGGGGATCTGTTCCATCACCTTGCCAGGCACTGAGGTCAGCTGACAGGCCTGGATTTCCCCTGGATTTCCCTTCTTGGGGATGGGCTCACATTGGCACCTCCAGTCCTCTGGGAGCTCCACAGTGAGCCAGGACTGATGATGGGGAATGGCTGGATAACTCCTTGCTCAGTTCCCTCATCCCCCTAGGATTAAACCCAGACACCTGTGAGCATCTGAGTGGCTCAGCAGGTCCCCACTGCTTCCTCCTGGATTACAGGGGGCTCTTCTGCTCCCTGTCCCCATCCACCAGCTCAGAACATCTGTCCTGAGGACAATGTCTTCTTGTAGGAAGCTGAGGCAAAGAAGGTGTTAAATATCTCAGCCTCTTCCTCATCTTTAGTTACTGTGTTTCTTCCCCATCTAATAAAGAATGTTTTCCTCGCCCCTTTTTTTTTTTTTTTGCCATTAATGTATTTATAAAATCATTTTCATTATCCCTCACAGAAGTGGCCAGAGGAAGTTCTAACTGGCCTTTCACCTCTCCATTTTTCTTTCTGCATGACCCAGCAACATCCTTGGATAGTTCCTGAGTTGCCTGCTCCTCTTTCCAAGTGTGGTACACCCTCTTTTTCCCTAAGTTCCTTGCCTCCTACAAGAGGCTTTACCTACAAATCTCCTACAAATTAAAGGCTCCTACAAGAAACTTTACCTAGACCTACAAATTCCAAGTAAGATTTGCAGCACCCACCCCCTAGATTTAAAAGAAATACAGAAAATCCCTGCTAACACTGGAATCAGAGACTCTCAGAATTATTTACATTGAAAAGGACCTCCAAGTCAAAGATCATCAAGTCCAGCTTGTGACCAATCCCCACCTTGTCACCAGCCCAGAGTACTGAAGTGCCACATTCAGTCACTCCTTGGGCACCTCCAGGGACAGGGACTCCACCACCTCCCTGGGCAGCCCTTTCCAGTGTCCAACAACCTTTCTGTGAAGAATTTCTCTGTAATTTCCAGCCTAAACTTCCTCTGGCACACCCTAAGGCCATTTGCTCTTGTGTAGTTAGTAGTTTAGGAATGGTATTCACTAATCACTCTCTTCCTCCCACACCATCCCCATTACCGTGGTGGCTGGAGAGGAGAATTGGAGGCACAAAAGGTAAAGACTGAGCTTGACAATATGAACAATTTACTGGAAAGAGCAATGAGATAAGAAAATAAACAGTGAAAGCAACACTACTGATAAAAGTGTATAAAAGAGAGGGATTCATATGCAAAATGGTCACCATGGAGCACATCCAACTGCAAATCCTCCACTCCATGGAGAGGTTCCTTTCCTTCTCTGACTGGCAATGGGAGGTGGTACAGAACAAGCCCCAGGTCCTGGCCATGCCCCTCCCAGCTACTGTGGAAAGGAACCCTGTCCTGCCTGGAACATCCTGTCTCTGTCCCTGTTCCCAGAGCCCCCCGGCTGTCCCCTCCTGTCAGGAGCTGTGCAGAGCCACAAGGTCCCCCCCGAGCCTCCTTTTCTCCAGGCTGAGCCCCTTTCCAGCTCCCTCAGCCTCTCCTGGGGCTCCAGCCCCTTCCCAGCTCCGTTCCTGCCCTGGACACGCTCCAGTCCCTCAGAGTCTCTCTTGTCCCAGCACTGGAGGTGTCCCAGCAGTGCCAGCACAGGGGACAGGCCCTGCCCTGGGCTGTGGTCACACAATTTTCTGGTTCAGGAAATGCCTGTTCCTGCTGCTGGACAGGTGCACAATCTCCTGGAGCAGGTGTGGTGGTGTTGGGCAGGAAAGTCCTGTTTCCATGACTCTCCAACAGCTTTATCTGATGGAGAGTATAAAAATCAGAAGCTAGCTCAGGCTGAGGGCCTTGAAGAAGGCAGTGTCTTTCTGTCAGTAGGATTTTGGCAGCTAACTCACTTTCAGAAACCGCAGAAAAAATCAACAAATGAATGGGTGAGGGGGGAAGGGCAGTTTGTGCAGCAAGGCTTTCATAGGATGCTGTTATCTGTGCAGTGGGGGGGACTTTATGATAACCTCATCAGCTTTACTGACCTTCTGCAGCTGGCTCAGATACACTTGATAACAGTCCACTCAAAGCAGCAGCCATGAATTCCCAGTGGAAAGAAAGAGGCCAGAAGTTATCCAGCCTTTTCTCTTGCCAGAAGTTCTTGGTTAGACTGATGTGTTTTAGGATTTGCTGAAATGAAAATGAACCAAAGCCACACCGGGCTACACGAGCCAGCGTGGCTGAGCAGGACAGGGGTAGTGCTGTCCCCACCTCAGCTGCAGCCCCTGTCCCCCTCCCCAGCCATCCCAACAAATTCCTTTTTCTCTTGTGGAAGCAGGAAGGGGGCACTGCACTGCTCTGAGCCCTTGGCACACCCTCATCCTCTGGGTTTACACATCCCTTGTGTTCACTGGCACTGCAGGAAAGGCACTCACACCCCAACCTGTGACAACCCAGGCCCAAATATCTTCAGCTTGCAATGTTGCTCTCCTGGCTCTGGCAGGTCTGAAGCTAAATGCACAACACCCACCTCAAACTCAAACAACACAACAATCCTACCTCAGCCCCAGTTACTGCCTTCTACACGGGGCACAGTTATTTACAAAACTGCAGCTGTATTTTATTACACCTCGAGTGTTGGAGTCTAGAACATCCATCTGGCCACCTGGAGGGGTCTGGGATCTGTACAGGGGGTCAGAGCCTCACACAGAGCCCAGGAGGACACTGCCTCTGATCCCTGCCATGGCAGTGAATGCCCACAGTGTATGAAGAATCACAAGCTGAGAGAATTCAAAATAAGCAGTATTTAGTTTATCATAGAATGTAAATGTAGAATCTGGTATTTTTAGTATATGGGGCTGAAGAGACAAGCTGGAGGAATTGGGGAGTGGCCCCTGTGCTCCTTGTTCTTGCTCTCGTCCCCCATTTTCTGCTGAGTTGGATTTTAGAGATTGGTTTAGGGTAGAAATGACATGTTAGCATAGGTAGTGGGCATTGGTAAAATTCTGTCAATAAAAAGTGCATTTTGGACAGGGTTGGGTCAGGGGTGCTGTACATGAGGTGTGGGGCTCTCTGACCCACCCAGTCCTGCTGTGCTGGGGATGCCCTGCAGAGCTGAGACAGAACTGAGATAATGAAGAATAAACAACCTTGGAAACTGCACTGGCAGACTCAGTTTGTCGTCTCTACCTCTGGTGTGAAACACTTAAAGGCAAAGAGAAGATGAAAAACCTGATTACCTCGGGGAACAGCAACCCTGAGGAGAATCTCAGGGAACAGCAACCCTGAGACCTGAGTGGTTTATACCACATCCTTGTCCTTACTTCACTTTCCTGATGTGCATGTGAGATGTTCCCATCCCCTCAGCCATTTCAGCCACCCTCGAGTTTGACATTAAGAGCACACACAGCATCTTTAGCAGAGACCAGTTTTAAATCTTTTATTCAGAATTACTCTTGGAACCTCTTTCCAACACTCTACTTATAGGTCAAGTCGACGTGCAATGGTGATGCAGAAAGCACTGATCTGCTGCAGGCCATCAGGAAAAACTTCATGAAAAGCATGGTTTTATTGGAAATAAATCATGCTAACAACTGATCCTTAACAGGTACAAAATATTAAACAGATAAGAAAAAAGAAAAGGAAAATTTGGTGCACTATTAAGACCAACATGTGAACTCAGGACTGCTGTTAAAAATCATAATACAAAAAAGGCAATAAGGAACAGTAATGCAGCATTAAAGGTACGGGTACAGGGTAGACAAAAGTTTACAAAACATCCTGTTTCAATATTTCTCATCCATGTACTTGGTTCAAATACTGTAACAGTACTGGAAGGCAAAAAAGCACCAGAGCACCAGACATCCAACTAAAGAGGTAAGAAAAAAGGAACATAAAATTAGCAAAAAATCTAATACCTGGTCATTAGGGAGGGAATAATCTCAAATACAGTTACTTAACAGAAACGCAACACTCGGAAAAGCTGTTATTTCAGCATACATAGACAATACCATTATTCCAGCTCCATGGAAATGACTTGGTTCTCCTAGTCTGTAACCTCTTCCACATACAGTACTGCTGAGGTTATCCCCAGGTGTGTGTGGGCAGACACCGCGTACACACGAACAAAGCAGCACAGTCATCAGAGGAAAAAAACAGGGGGAAGTTGTTCCCTTTGAAGTAGAAAAGCAACAATCAAGAGGCCAGGAAATGCGGGGCAAAGCATCATTAAGCCCTAAACACACAATTCAAAACTAGGTAGGGATACTGTGCAGCTATGGCTTCTATCTCCTAAAAAGCCAAGCCTCCCTCACAGTCCACGTGGAATACAGCAGCTGCTGAAGAGACAGAAACCATAATCAGGAAATCCTAGAAAATACTCCTGCGCTGGAGAAAGTTGTTCCTATTTCATCTCCTTACAGCTGCCACAGAAAGCAGCTGTACACTCAAACTGTATACTGGGAGTTTTTGGTGGTGGCAAAGTGTCCCAATTTTAACATGGCAGCACAGAGACTGTGTGATGCAGGGTTTGCATAGATAGTCTGTCCCCTTCCTAGCTCAAAAAACATAAAGAGGAAGAGGTCACAGCTTCGGCTCTTGTTGCAAAAAACATGAGACTAGGAAAAAAAACCCCAACAACTCCATTTATAGAGGCTTCCTGTACATCCCCAGGTAAGGGGGAGGTGGGGAACAAGACAAAACACATGTCATGGCTATTTCAAAGCTTCATTCTCTTAATGAAGTTTATTACAGGCCCCAGTGAAAACGTTAAAAATTCACTAATTCTTACACTTCAGGTTTGTCCTAATTGTTGTCCTAGAGTAAGTGCTCTTCTTTATTAAAAAAAAAATTATTTGTTTTTACATTATTGCTGTGTTTTACAACAAAATTAGAAACCACTTATGGAATCCACACAACAGAAAGTCTATATCCCCAGAACAAACCAAAAGCTTGAACATGTGTTCTCAAAAGGGCCTTTTCTATACCAGCTATTCAACAAGCAGGGGGGAAAGAGAAAAAAATAAAACGCTCAAACACCCAACCCAAGATCATTCTACAGCTTCTCTTCCTAGCATCAACAAATCCACCCCACTCTCCCAGGAGGCAAATCCTCTCAATAAATATCAGCGTGAGGTGCTGCAATTCTGTGGGTGGGGAGCAGCAGCAGCTGTGCAGTGCCTGCAGGGTCCCTGCTGCCCCCGGGGTCAGTCCAGGGAGATGATGTCGGGCGCGCCGCCGCCGCTGCTGGTGATGACGCCGGCCTCGGCCCGGCCCGAGGAGCTAACGTGCGTGCTGCTCTCGTGGTGGCTGGTGGAGGTGATGATGCTGCCAGGCGTGCTGCTTGTTAAGGTTGAGGTGAGACTATCCAAAAACATAGGAGGACAGTACTGCTTGAAACAAACAATGGAGAGTGAAGAGACTAACTGCACGAGGGAAAGGTGTGCTCTGAAGATACATCTTCCCCACACAACAAGCACCGGGCGCGGTCCTAGCAGGGCCTCGGGGAGGCTGAGTTCTGAAAATCAGGGACCAAGAGGGGATGGCAGCCACCAGCCTCCTCCCTCACCCTCCCCTTTTTGTTATCCACAATGGCTTGGGTTTGAAAGGGCCTTTAAGCTCAGCTCAGCTCATCCCATCCCCTGCCATGGAAAGGGACAACTCCCACTATCCCACACTCCATCCACCCTGTACAATTCCAGGGATGGGGCAGCCACAGCAGCTCTGTGCAGCCTGGGCCAGGGCCTCAAATACACTCTGGGTATATTCAAGTCACAGCTGAGCATGTATTTACTTTAAAAACTATCAGTAAAAAGTGAGTTTCCAGCCCAGGATTCATCACAGAAAGGCTAAACTGAATCCTCTCTAATGCATCTTCATTACCAGCTCTTGCTAGGTTTTTCTAGTTAGGTCTAAGCAAGTGAAGTGCAAACACAGTTTGGATGATGGCACCCTGATAATTATTGGAGCACAACACCACAAAAATCAGACTTGAAAATTAACCCCACAACGGATCAGAAACATACCTGTGAGTCAACTGGGATTAGCGAAAGAAAATCCAGACCTAGGAAGAAGAGAAGGATGATAAACAGACCAGCCTCTCTTTTATTCACACACAACAAATTTAAGGATTTTTTTTTTTTGGTGGTTGTAGAACAGATTTTGCAATTCATACAGAATTTCTAAATGGAATATACCACTGTGACACCACTCTCAACGACTACTTCAGGCAGCAGCAAAACGAGTTATCTAGTACAAGTGGCTCTTTTTAAGAATGAGGATGACATAATGATGTATTATTCACTGGATATTGCTGGGTGGTTCAATGCACTTGCTTAGATGGAGGTTGCCATTTGGAGCTGTTGGTTCATTAATGCAAGTTTCACTGCATATTGTACCTGACTTGGCCAAACTGGGACATGAAGAGTGTCATCACATTAAAGATGCTGGAATGAAGTAAAGTCACAACATGCACAAGTCCAAAAACAAGCAGCAGGTCTCTTCCTCCACCCACGGGCAGCCAATAAGGAAACATTTCTAATATCATCCCCGTTTTGTGTCTAGACAAATAAAAGGAATGAAGAAGAGGAAACTACAAGTAGTTCAATGTATATCCTCTAAGAGCAGTGACAACTAGTGTCCATCTTAAACACCATTAGAGTGTAAGCATTTAGGGAAAGATGTTTAGAATTATGAAACCAATGAGAAATTAATTACCACATTTTTGGTTTTGTTTTTTTTTTTTTTTTTCCTAAATATTGGCCTTGTGTTTGCTATGTCAACAGAAAGAAATGATATACTCCCTCCCTCTCCCCTCACCTCCAAATCTCTTCTGGCCCATGACATCTCTCCTTCTCTTCTCCATTAGAGAAAAATTTAGAAGGAGATTTTAATGGTCAGCTGCATTCACTGACAGCTTCTTTTGTCTGTACAAGTTCTAGAACTTCAGCTGGTAAGAGCTGGACAACAGTTCTAGACATCTGTTCTCTCAGCTTATTCTCCTGTCCAATTTGGGAAGACAACTGATTTCTTAACAAGGGAGAAGTGGAGGGAGGGAGCAGTAAGGGAGCCAAAATGGACAGAGAAACAAGGGGAATGATATCCATCTCATTGCCAAACTGGTGCTGAAAGAAGAGGAAAAAACCCAGAGATGTTGCAGGGGAGGAATGGAGACAGGCAATGGAGCAGGGAAAGGGGAAGTACAGGAGGCCAAAGTGACACCTGTCACCACAAGTCACCACTTCCTGGGCTCTGGGTTTGTTACAGCCGGCCAAGAGAACCCCAGAGTCCCTATACACAGTGTTCTTTTCAAGGAGCCAGGATAGAAAACAATCAGTATCCCCACCTTTTGTCTGATATTTAGCAGCAGTGTTGAAGAATACATCATAGGCATTTAGGGTATGTCTAGGTAAAGAAAGTCAATAGAGGTCAGCTCACAGATTGTAGCTCACCTTAACCTTTTTTCATACAGTCTAGACAGAGCACCACTACAATCAGCTAGCAGAGTAACTACACTGAGGGCTGGGATGAGTCAGCACCCTCACACCTCTACTAACTAAAACAAGCAACTACTCTCCCTTGCATCTACAACACATAACTACCAGATGTTTACACAAAGTCTGGCGGAGCATGGCAAGAGCATTTTCTGGCTGCCGTGCTCAAGTGCCAGTTTGTACCCCAAAAGCAGTGTTTGTTCACATCACTGTTGTGAAATGCAATCTGAAAATGGGCAGACAGCCTGTACTGGGCTTGTCTAGACATCACTGATGTCTAGACATCAGTGCCATACTGCATATAGACTTGTTCCATCATTAAAAGAAAAACACAAAAACAAAGAGTTAATCAATTCTTCCAATTTCTACCCACCCCGTAAATTAATACTGCTGTCAGAACACACACAAAAAACACCCAGGACCTACCTGGCAAGTCTGATGAAATACTGGATATTGGTGGGTGATGGAATGGTACTGGGTAGTCTGTTAATGAAGGAGGAATAGCAGCAGCATCGACCGTCGTCACGCTGGGCACTCTGGCAGTGGATGGCTGATACATGAGAACCCTGTTTCAAACAGCATGGGAAATTACAAACAACCTGGCTGTTAGTTACACAAGGGAAACCACAAACTGCTGTGCACTCTCATTCACAGGTCACCGTGCAACAACACAACTGCAGTGTGGCTACTCACTACACAGTACTCCACTCTAATTTCCTTTTTCATAAGTCTTCATAATAACATGACCGTATCTTGGCTCTCAACAGCAGCTGTGACATAAGAGCAAGTTGGCATTAAAACAAAGTATGGCAACAGTCAGAGACAGCAACTGGTGTCTGTGAGCACCCACAGAGGGACGTGCAGGTGACCAGAGCCAGGAGGAGAGTTTGATTTCTCCACACAACTGCTGCTCAGTGCCCACCCATTACACCAAGGGCACAGCTGACCATCACCCTGCCCACAGGATGACAGATTACACAGGTGGGAATTAAATACAAGCCTGTCTTTACTCACAGCCTCCAGTTCAGCTCTCAAGAAGCATGCTACAACCCTTCTGCTTCCCCTCATGCTGCCTGCCCTCTTGGCAGCATTGTTACAAACACCACCACAGGTGGTGCCCAGGCACCATCCATGTGCATGAAATGGTTTACAAACTGCAAGCCAGGTGGAAACACACACAATTCTGCTCCCAGATGCTCCAGATTGCTCCCTCCAGCATTCAGTGTTATCCACTTATCTTCCTTCCCACACTCCTACCTGTTAACCTACTTCTGACGTCAGAAGCTTGGATTTCAGACCCTCCCTTCTCAGGCACCTCTCATACTTCAGCCTACATGGTTGCTGCCTCTAAGAAGACACCCCAGTTTCCCAAAAACTAGCATTCAAGACAACACTGTTTAAAGGAGATAAGCTATACCCCAAAAGTCTGGCTTTGAAGTTGAAAATATGTCATATCCATACCCAAAACCAAGGAAAATACATGGGTCATAGAGAGAAAAGCAGTCAGTCCTCCTACAATTAGTTGCAGGTAGCCATCTCAAACATAGGAGCATGGAAGGAAGTCTTGGTGCCTTCTGAAACTTCATTAAGAGATGTATTTGTAGCTACACTTCCTTGTAAAAGTGAGGAAGAGTCTCTTGCAGAAGGACTCCTCCACAATCCTCACAAAAAAGCAACAGCACTGCAGTATCATGCTGAAAGTGGTTGAAGGTGACCAACTACTTGCTGACCAAGGACCACACACACAGTCCTGTGGGCTAGAGACTCAGCACACCTGCTCCTTACCTCTGAAACAGAAGGAGAACCTTCAAAACAGAAGGGGATTGGGTTTATTACTATTATTATCATTTTAGTACAAGTCATAAGCCACTACACAGAGAGACACACACCTCATGCAGGCAGCAACACTAACTGATGAGCCATTACTAAAAGCCAAGCCTGGAGCAGTGAGTGCTGGTGAGCCTGGCCCTCATCCCTGTGGGTCTGGGGTGCCCCACAGGCAGGAGCAGGAACATTACAGGAGCCACAAGCAGCACCTGAGCCGAGGTGCACAGACCAGGACAGAAAGAAGGTGGCACAGCAGTGGAGAAGCTGCTCAAGCTGGTGCTGAAGTCAGACTGACTACAAAGATACAGGAGTTGCCAGAGGATTTGGGAAGTATTGGTTGTGCTAAGCAGGACTGACTGATGACCACAGCCAATAACAGCATCCAAGACATTCCAGAATTTAACAGAGACATGGAGGAAATGCTCAATTTGATTCAAAACAGCAAAGTGTCTCCCTTCCAACACTGACAGGATGAATGAAACACACAACACAGCCTCGTTTCCTGGGCACCAGAGCAGATTAGGTAGAGGATACAGCAGACAGCAAGAGAAAAGCCTTTAGGATGACACTAACTCAGCAACAATGCATTAAGTTCCTCCACCTGGTACAATCTACTTTCTCAGGAGAACACTGCCCACTAGCTTAGTCAGCTTCCTTTTCTACAGAGAAATGTCCCTGCAAACACAGCAACAGTCAGCACAAGTCTTTTGTGAGATGTAAATCTATTTAATAGTGTTTTGCCTATACGAAGTTACCAACACAACCTTCTACAGGAGAGGCCTAGATATTCTCCTCTGCAAGTGTAGAGCTGGATTCCAAGTCCATTTCCCTACAGATCAGTTCAGCTGAGACATTACAGAATAACAACTGACTTTAAAATTGACAAACCCTTTGGTTGGGCTTCCGTGTATTTCAGACATAAATATGCACTTCCTTTTGGCTGGAGGATCTTCTTCCTCATCAGAAGAGCTTTCTACTGTCAAGTCGATAACATCAACCTTCTTCTTGTTTACCTCACTGGCCACTGCCACGGAACATGGTTTGCTAACAACACTGGAACCTGGAGAAGAAAATGAAACATTATTGTTCTCCAAAACCTGGTGACATCAGCAGTTTCTATTTGCAGGAGAACCAGGAACTCAGATCCTGTATAATAGATCACCTTCCTTGCCCATAACAAAGAATGTTACGCCCCAGTACCTGCTTTATGACTCTTCTCTGTCACGTTGAGACTATTAAAGAACAAACTTTTGTTTCCACTTATCATTTTAAGGATGTAAAACAAAAGCAACCTTTCATTTTCTTAACTGCTATTATAAAGAGCAGAGACCAAGACAAAAAATGCACTCTTAGAGACACAAGCCTTTCTTTTCTAGTTTAAAGTACAAGAAGGTTTAGAAATAGTATTCCCTCCACAAAACAAACACCAACATCCACACACATTGGCCAAGCTACAGCAGTCTCCAGGACTTTGTGCTAGTTTGCAGCCAGTACCCAGATGTACATACTTTCTATTTTGGTGCACTGTGGACTTGACACTTTCACAGCTTCCTTCTTTGGCCTCATGGGGCACCAGGAGCCATCTTCCTGGAATTTGATCTCATCCACATCAGAACATTCATTAAGGATTTCCATAAAGAGGCTGAAAAAGTAAAATTTCACTTTTGAGTCTAAGTGCCATTTTTACTATAAGTGAAAAGGAGACACAGAGAAAAAGATAATTATGATCACCTTCTACCCACTGTGTCTCCCCTCTCCCTAGTTCCTCTTTATCTGAAAGCCTGTAATTACAGTCTTAGCAGGTATCAGAAAATAAGATTATCCCAACCCAGCCATAATTCAACCCTACTGCAATGCACAGACTTCCATACTGAAGCAGAAACCATCATCCCTTGAACCAAGTTAGACTGTTAGGAGTTAGAAGTTACATTTTGAAGTCAACACCTTTCAGGGATAGATATCTAAAAATAAGACCTATGCTTAGGTGTTGCATTTGTATTTGTCCAGAGTTTGATGGTACAGTTAGGAGATAAACTTACACAGTTCATTGTGGGAAGAGAAACTAAGAGTCCAATGGTTCCTCCAGTCTGAAGTATTTTGACAAAGAACAGTATGAAATGGCTAAACCTCAAGTCACAAGAGTAGCTACTGAATACATAACAAAAAATTTTAAGTAATTGTGTAATCTGCAAAGCCAGTCTCTTACCCATCAAGTATTAGGCTCTCATAAGCTGCCTTTTTGTCACACACTGGGCAGATCCAGGTAGGCTTCTTTTCATTCATTTGAAGATAAAGAGCAGCATCAAAACATTGCAGGTGTGTGCAAGTGACAGCTCGGCATGGGATTGTCAGTCTCATCTTTCCCAGCTGCAGGAGATGCATTTAAAGGGTGTCAAAACAAAAGAGAGAGAAGCACGCCTGAGTGGTTAACAGTGAATCCAGAAGCATTTGGTAAAACAGCAATTCCTGCTCACTACAGAAGTGCCTAGGGCTGAGGGTGCTGCAAGTAAATCCACCCCATCACAGCACCCACACAGTGCTCCTAAAGGAAAATTTAAGCCCTGCTCCAAGGCTTTACCACACACTGAGAACAGTCAGGAACACTTCTAATGGACCTGCAACAATGTTATGTACAGGATTTCACTTTTATTAAACAATCTACTAAAGTACCCAATTCTGTAATTTTCTTTTAACCCAATATTTCCACAGCTTCAGGTACTTGTTACACTCAGAATTACCAATTTCTACCTGGGAAGAGAACCCCCAAGGCAGCATTACCTTGTTATAAAGTGATCACCATTTTGTTGTTCTTGTTGTTGTTTGCTACTGTATCTGCAGTAGAGGCAAAGCCACCAAGATGAGGAGATAAGAGATTTTAATTATCACTCCATCCTTTAATTATTCTGTCAGCCTGCCTGATTAGCCTCAGCACCTCAGGAGATTAATCCCTCTACAGGCTTCACTGTACACAAGCAGCAGCTTGACTCTGTGCATCACAGCTGAGGCATTCACAGTCCTAAACCACAGCTGGATTACTGCTGCTACAATCAGGTGCTTGTAGATGCACCCTTCTCCCCACTATTTTATCTCAGCTTGTTAATAAAATATAAAACCAGTGAGGTTTCTAAAGCAAGGCCTTTGAAAAGCAGCCCCATTCTGCACTTCTGATGAAAATATGGATTTGTTATCTGGAGATTTCCAGCCATACTTACAGGACACATCAGAGAGACCCGAAGACTGGTTGTGGCAATCTCACTATCAGGATCTGCAGTTAGTTTTTCCTTAACTATTGAAATAAATAAAAAAGTTATACATAGAGGTCGTTATTTCAAATGCTAACCTCGATTCAGCACTACATGCCCTTTTCTTTCAGCTATCTAAAAAAATTAACCTAGGAAACTAGTTCACAAACAACAACAGTTTCACTACTTATAAGCAACTGGCAAACTTCATCACATTATCTGATGTTGTTTGAGTGGAGATGTACATACAGAGCAAACTCAACTCAACATGTCCAGAGAAAAATAAACCATTATGAGTGAGTGAGGTACAAGTGAAGAGAACTCAGGACATCTAGCTGCACCTCACAGCCCAGCATAGTAAGCACATTTCAGATGGAGCTCTGGTTATGCTCTCTAAAAATCCTTACTGAAAAAGAGATACCTCACCAACATCCAAGAGAACCCTGGGTATGGACTTTATTCTTAAAATACAGCAAATCTCTTCTGTATTAGCAATTCTAAAGAGCCACTAACCACCCCCCAAAAGTACAGACAGGCAAGTAAATTACTTACTCAGTGCTCTGGAATGATCAGGGTTTCTGATGCCTTTCATTTTTAACCTCTGTAAAAGCATAGCCGAGGTGAGCTGGCGAACCAGATACACAGACATGGAGTAATTCTACAAAAAGAAGGATTAAAGATTAAATGTTGATTTCATACAGTACTCCCACTATGATAACAGATGACTATTTACACTAGTTGTCGCATACAGTAAAAAAAAATGACCTTTTGCTTTATCATTATTAAGAGCATTGAAGACAACTTCAATTTTGTTGAGATCCTTCAATTCTGCTGGAATTCTCTGGCCAATCAGGTTAATTTTCCTACTCCAGTTATGACTGAACTAAAAGGTAATTCCACAACCAAGAGACACTCTGAGCTCTTCTTCTGGAAAGATCATATGTGACACATTTCATACATGTAATCTTTTAAGAATTTCTCACATTTTGTCTCCTTAACCTTCCCCTTTTTTCCAGTGTCAGTGGGGAGCTCAAAGAATCACCTGACAAAAGATAAGTGGTCTTCAGCTTCAGGTACAGAGCTGACCCAGTTTCTTTGTACCTTTTCTTTAGCTTGTTCTGTACTTCTAAGCCCAGCCTTGTTACACCGTGTCCGTTCCACTGAGCCTGGCCCTGTTCCCCAGCATTTTCTACTCCTCCCTAACTCACACCACTTGCCAGTTTCTTTTGTTCATTGTTTACTCCCTCTTCTAGGTCACTAATGAAAAGTCTGCAAGCCCCAGTGCTGCAGGATAATAATGGCTTCATCTGTGTAACAAGAACAACCTGCAACTTCTTATTTTCTGCCAGCCACCTTCCTATGGCTCCTGCACTGCCTGGGTAATGCACAGAAACTTCAAACAACTCCTACAGCCCTGCTCCTCCTTTACTACCTACAGGAAAACCAGATTTCACCTAGAGCAGCAGACAAAGCTTTCTAATTGCACATGAAACCACTAAGAAATCCAGATTATTGTTTTTTTTCCTTAAAGAATGGCCACCTGTTGCCTCACAGGATTCTACAGGCTCAAGTCTGCCCAGCCTGTGGCCCTTGGCTCAGCAGCCCCCCAGAATCAGCCCAGTCCAGTCCAACAAGCCCTCATGTGACCCCATCCTGTTCCTCAGGGTCTCACTCTGAGGATGAAAAGCAGCAAATTCTGGCACCAGCCCTGAACCACAGAATTTGTTTCACCTCTCAGGGAAGGGGAGGATGTCCAAGCAGTCCAAGTCATCTGCTTCCATCAGAGTGTATTTTGGCAATACAGGGAGGAAAGCTAGCAGGCATCAGCATGAGAGGCCAAGACCACACACAGGACTGGAGCCATTATAAGGTTTTGTGCTTTGACTGGAAAGCAATGGCTCAGATCTTTGTCTCCATCCCTGTTCTAAGAAATCATCCTTTGATGTCAGCACTGCCCTTCATTTATTTTTTGAACATTAGCTTTCAATCCAATTTCTTTTAAAAAATTTAATATAAAAGCTTATAGTGGAGTATCTTTGAAATATGTTGTATCTTCAGTCCAGAGAATTTGATTTTGAATAAAACCTTGTAGAGAAATCTACTTTGGTAACTGCATCCAGAATTTATATAACCACTAACAGACAAGAAATAAATAGTTCTTGACTTACAACAGAAAATGTGCTGCAACAGTTATTCAAACCTAGGATGAAGTCAAAAATTCCTTGCACTCTCCTTTTCTTTCCTTAATAAATCTACAGGGTGATTTACTATTCATACCACAAAAAGAGTTTGTTATTTTTGACATGCATTTTGGGCAAACTCTAAAAGCAGACTTTCTAATGTGAATCTTGTGAGAAAATATTTCCATCTATATGTGAATCCCACATGTGTAACTGAAAACTACCAGTTCTAGAGCAAACTTTGTTTCCTGGCACTGATAATAGGTTCAGATATCTAACACAAAACACTTGCCAGCCACATCAGGCAGCAGGGGAGCAGGAATGCTCGAACAGGTTACTTAGATGACTTCCCACATACCACAGAACATGCAGGTTACCTTTCCAATTTCAGAAGCCCAGGAGATGGAAATCTGGTTTGGCACTGCTGATGACAGCCTAACTAGAGATGTGATATTCAAGGGACGCCCAGGTCGTTTCTGTTCAATTCCATTTTTTGGTGGTGGAGCATATCCCTGTGGAAAAAAAAAAGGACAATGGATGTGTTACCCACTCTCCCCAGTGTACTCTGAAACTGCTGACACATACTTGTGAAACAGATCTATGAGAAGCAGGCAATTTTAGAGGCTCCCTAGGCTGGAGAGCAAAGCCAGAATTTATTCTGAGAAATATCAGACTCTCACAGCAGATCACCATAAGTCAAACACATTTATAAGGCATTTCTTGTTTTGAAAGGCTTTTACAGAAGTGCTGAGAAGGTTAAAGAGAACACAGTTTGGGTCCAGGGAAGTTCACTGGAAGAGTAAAAGGTCATGTGGATGTTTTGTCCTCTTCCCCTCCCATGCCCTACTGGAACAGAGTGAAACATCACAAGGCCACAGCCTTAGTGACGAACAGAGCAAGTAATGAAGACTTAACTGAGTATTTCACACACTGAAAACATTTCACTGAATGAGAAACAATTACACCTTGTTCCAAGAGCTCCACATCTACTCAGTGGCTACTGTGCCTCGTATCAACCACACCTGGCCCCATCAGAAACAGGTGCCACCTGTCCTCTGACAAGGCCCCTGAGGAAGGACTGCACATGAAGCACTAGCTCTATTTAAAGAGATCACAGAATCAGAGTGGTTTGGGTTGGAAGTGGCCTTAAAGGTCATCCAGTTCCAATGCCCTCGTCATGCAGTAAGCCTGCAGCTTATTCCCCTTGTCCTGCATCTGTGGCAATGAAAACAAGAGAATCTGGGAGAATCCTTGCTCTGAGCTCACTGCCAGCCTGCAGTCACTCATCTCAGACTCATCCTGCACCTGAAAGATGCCAGCAAGATGCTCAGAACTTATTGATGCATTTCCAGACAGCATTCTTTAAATAAAAATTTCACCTAGAAAAGATACGCTGAAAAGAAATTCTTACTTCTTTAATTTTGAAATGCACACACATTCAGAACCTATTGCTTGGGAAAGGAGTTACTTTGAAAGATGTTAAATCTAGAAACAAAATCAATAACAAATAATAAAAATCCACCAAAAATAAACTAGCCTCTTCCACTCACTAGCCCAGTATGCCATGAGGGCTTTACACCAGAACAGAGGCAGCAGACATATGGGAATTGTATTTCACATTTAAAAGACAGAATGATTTCAGAAAAGATTGAATGCAAGTTCCCTTACATTTCCCTTTTTTGTTGCTTTTAAACAGACTCTACAGTGCACATTCTTCATTTCAGTGAAGCTTTTAGTGTTTTCTTCCACAGAGCTTATTCTTGAGAACAGATTTGCTCTCGTACTCCTTCAAAAATTTTGGAATCTTCCCTTCCTGTCCTTCTAGGAGCGTTCTGCTTGCCTCCCAACCAGCATGGCCTGGCACTGTGAGTTGGCAAGAAACTGACAATATTACCTGGGCCTTGAAGTCTTCCATGGTTCTTCAAAGAACCACACTACTCAAGGCAGGTTATGATCTGCTACAGCAAGAAATTCATCAAGAGAATGCCCAGCTGCTCATTTATTTGGCTTTTCCCAGTGACACAGATGTAGGATACAAGAAAACACGGTGTTAATACGAGCCAAAACTGGTGCAGTACTGGCACACAGGCAGAATTTCTCAGAAGCTTCTGGTAAGGATTGCAGGCAAGGAGATGACCAAAAATAATTCATCTCTGCAGAGGCATGAACTGCCCTACTGGGCTAAGACAGAAGTTCACTTATGAGCTGTGGAAGTGGGCAACAGAAGCTGACACCACTGGTTAACTTCCTAACACTACTGCAATGGACTTTGGGGTGGTCTTTGAGGCAAAGAAGTTACCTTACTATTCCTGCAACAAAAAAGAAATTCCAGATGATGCAGAGAGAGACCAACAAAAAAAGTCTGCAGAAGCACTCAGGCTGAGACTCTATTTGTCATTCAGCTCATAGTGAATGAAGAGGGGAAGGGAAGCTGCCAACACAATAGTGATTTATTCACTTTTTCACCTGAAAGTCAGCTGGACAGATTAAAAAATCATGTGCAGGAAGAAGCTAGAGGATTTAGGTCTAAAGCAAAGTGATAATCCAAGATTAGTAGTAGCTTCTGCTACAACTGTGACACCTTACACACAAAATGGAGAGCACAGCAGGGTGTAATCTATATTAACAAGACTGAGAATCAGCTGACTCTGATGTCCATAAGATAACATCAGACCAATTTTTTTTTGTTGGTTGCTGAAGGACAATCTGCAGAGGAGAAAACCCTCAAAGTTGTCACACAGAATGTAACCAGCATTTGCAGAAAACACTGACCAGAAGACATGAGAAAGAAAACCTTTTATAAACTGAAGACTGAAGTAGGAGGCAGAGAATCTTGCAGTCTCATTTCAGCTGAGTAGAGGCAAAAATAAAAAAGCAGTCACAAATGCATATGGGAGGAGGGAGGGTAAAGGACAATACATCTGACACACCAGGGTGGTTAAAAACATTCTGAAAAAGAAGTTTCACACCTCCTCTCTCCACACAGCATCTTTCCAAAGCCACTACTGAAAGATATCTCTGTTCTATGGCTTTTTCCACCCTTTATAACCTCAAGAATATTTCTGAATGGGTTATTCAAGAGTTTCTCTCTGTTCTGTTGAAACAAAAAAGAGAGAAACCCATTCCACAGATATTCTGAGAATATTTTGAGAGAGCTTTTCCCTTTCTGTCTATACCCAAGCCTCCAGATGACCCTGCAACTATTGTGCTAATTTGTGCAGCATCGGACACCCCTGAAGTGTGATTGCCAACAATGTTCTGTTACAGTATCACCATGTGCCAAGAACAAACATGTTTATTTTTCAGCCCCACAACACACTGTGGTCCAACTAGACAGATGCAGAGCAGTGCAAAAGTGGCACACAAGAGGCTGATGCCATTCCCTCAGAACCAGAAGGAACTCAAGCCTACCACAAACAAAGGCAGCAAGGTCTACCACCCTCAAACAAACTTAGTCTGAGCACCTGTGAGGAGGATTCTCTATGCAGACACCAGTTTATCTTTAAATTGTCAATTAACAGCAAAATTCAAGGTTTGCTATAGGGGGTTTAATCACATGTAGTCTGTGCAGAGGCTGTAATATGATTAACAGCAGTAATGTCACAGAGCAAAATGTACAAACTCCATGCCCAACATCGGAGAAATCTGAATGATAACAAACAGCTTGACTGTTTGGGCAAGCTGACACTACAGAAAAACACCTACACACTGTACAAGTCACCCAGATACTTACCGGCAATGGGAACAGCTTCCCATTCACTTTAATGCACAAACTATTAGGATAATTATCCTCTTGAGGGCAGCTTGTCTCTGCTAGGCATAGCCTGTATCCACAGAAAGAGAAAGCATCATTTTCAAGTGTCCCCACAAAAATACATCAGCCATTTAAGTTTTCAGAGAACACTACACAAAATGTACCTGAGCTGAACTTGGACTGTGTAATCTCTCCTGCCTCCAGGCAAGAAGTCCCTGTGGCAAAGAGAAAGAAAAAGATAAGTACACACTTTAGCAGGACTCACATTGCAGCCATACAGAGAAACAAATGACACATGTGCCCCAGCATCGTGAAACTTTGCTCTTATTTTTGTTTTATTGAGCTATGAACACCTTATAACTGACATTTCTGTTTAATTACTGCCAAGTTACACAGGACTTCAGCATAAGCATCCTACACCAGAAGTTCATAGCAACAATAAAGTTGGATGCTGCCAGGGATGAAAAAGCTATGAATTCACATGGTTTATAACATCAACCCTGGGGAAAAAAGCAGAAAAGCAGGCTTCCATCCCTGCAGCCAGAGAGATTTGGGGAAGCTTCCCACCTCTCTAAACAGTAACAATTATTTGGAACTTAGTAATAGTTATTCTTTAACAGGGTATGATTTGCACAAAATGCACAGAAATTCTGTGCACAGTTGTTCCTGAAGGAAACAACACAGTATAAAGTTAAGAGTAACCTCAGTGGGGATTATCACTTGGCATCTCTAGGATTAGTGATGAATATGGTGAACCAAAACCTCACACTTTCTCCTGAAAATTCTGTGGTTTACCTATACTATACCACACTCTTACTTCTTACCTGGAAATACAGATTTCTCTGACCTGCTGAGGTGTTAAAGCAAAGATAAAAAACTTCTCTTGGAACCTCTGAATACTGCTTTGTACTAGAAGAAAAAAAAAAAGACACAAAAGAGGTTGAATCATGGTGATTAAAGCTGTTGATTAAAACAGGATCTGCAGGTAAGCTTTTCCTGGAATAAGGTTAAGTCACTGAATATACTCGAATTGTGGTTGAACTGCATGTAACTGTTAACAAAAAAGGCAATGGAACAGATCTTTCATTAAACTATATTCAGACAGTTTAATACCACATTACACTTCAGTACTAAAGCAACTTGGCAAATTGTGTTATAATCCCTTCTTCCAAAGGAGGGAGGTTCAAACTAATATATACCTGACAAAAGAAATACCATAGAGATGCCAACAACTACTGTAAAGCACTAGAGAAAGAACATGTGCACCAGAAGTTGTTAATGACAGCTGGAAAAATCACAAACAGCAATTGTATCTTTGGGGACAAAGGGAGGGAGCACAACACCTCAAACCAGAGAAGCCAGCTAGACTTCATGTCTGGAGTTAAACTTTAGAGGCATCTGACAAGAAAATAAATAAATACAATGTTCACATCAGAGTCCAGCTTGTCTGTCAGTGATTGGAATTGGCAATATTTTAGTATTTTAAAATCCACAGTAAGCACATGTCACTTTTATACTTTCTTTAAAACTGAGGAGAACTTAAAAAATTTGACCTGAAGTAAAGGTAGATTAGACATGTCCAATTTAAAATAAGCAGCAGGGAGGACAAATGCAAAAATTGCACAACTAAACCAGGCAAATTTGGAAGAGTTGGACTGCCTTGTGCACTGTGACCTTCAGAGGAGATTGCTTCTATACCCAGAAAAAAAACCACACAAAAAGGAGGCAAACGTGAAATGGAACCCAGATAAAGCAAACACACACCAAGTTCCTCAAGCAATTCCAAATAGCTACAGTGTGCACGTACACACCCCACAGAGCACGTTTGATATTTAGGAATAATCCTTGAGCACATGTGAAAAAGGCAGTGGAAGTATTTCGGTTTTAATTCAGTTATTAAATTCAGTTTGGTTAAAACCAAATCCCAGACTTGTGCTCTCATATTGTGCAAAGGAATACCACACTCGTCCCTTCTCAAGCATGAAACAGTCAGGTGGACTATAGTCCTAACTCTCTGACTTAGCTGTTATTTAAATACTTAACTCTCAAATGCACAAAAAATTGATTGTCACTATGCACAAAGAGAAGTGACAACAGGCACTGTAATTACTATTTGTTGGTACAGTTTTCTGCTTTAGGATACTGGAGGATGGCAGATGATCAGTATGTCCCTCACTGAGGTACAAGTCAGCCTAAAAGACTTTATGATCAGTTAAGAAACTGAATTGTTTAAGAGGATGCAAACTATCTAGTAAACATATTACTATATAGCTAGGGAACATTTTTTGCCATGTAAGGTAAGCCACACTGAATTTCAAGACAGAAGATGTAGTCCCAAATAATTAAAAATGAAAAATGTTCCAGACTGAGGCACTTGGGGAAGATAAACCTGATTTCAGGTTATTTGGAAGGCAATGCCCACTCCATATTATAACATACAGTATTGCAACAACTTGCAGGCTGAGAAACCTCACTACTCTAAGCACAACCCTGAACTTGGTAGCACAAAGCATCTATTTCAGTGCCAGATCTCAGAGCCTGCAGAATTGTTGGGAGTGAGATAAGGGTGAAGTAGCAAACCAATGAACTCGTTCTCTTTACCTTGTTTCAATTTGTAAATTACTGACCCTGAAATCCTTTATCTGTAACTTCTGACAAAACTGTTCCTCATTTGCACTAGGCAGAAACTTCAGGTACAAATCTTTCAACCAAAAGGTGGAGGTTCAGACTAGGTGTTGGGAAACATTTTGTTACCAAGAGGGTGGTCAAACACCAGAACAGGGCTGTAGGAAAAGCTGTCAATGCTGTAAGTTGCCAGTGTTTAAGAGGAATTTGGACAATGGCCTTAACTATTATTCTCTAACTTTTGGTCAGGCGGTTGGATGATCATTGTAGGTGCCTTCCAACTGAATTACCCTGCTCTTCTTTTTAATATTCAAAAGACAGAAGTCTTTAATCACATTACTTTTATAATAGAAAACTCTATTTTCTGAAGTGTGATTTTGCACTTTGGGGGAAAATGGTGAAGAAAAGAAAAAGATGTAAAAGGGAAAGATTTTCCACTTGTCCTGGCTGCAAAAAGCCCCTGAAGTCTGGGCTCAGCATTGTCAAAAGGAAAGCTTATTTAATGAATTAAGCAAGCTGCAGAGGTATCAAACACTTACCTAGACTCGTGGGCTTAATGAGCACGTCGAGCACATCGTAGAAAGGTAAGCTCTTCAGCTGAACATCAGGATGAACGGGTGGAATCGGCGGGGATGGCTGCTGCATCTCAAAGTGGGGCTTAGTGTCCTGGAGGAGCACGGAGCTGACAGGCGAGGATGGAGACTGAGGGGTGACTGAAGTCGAAGGGAGTGGGTGAATGCCTGCGACAGCCAGGTCAGGCTCGACTGGAGAGGAGCTGCTGTCCAAGTTGAACGCCGCGGGTTTTATAGCCGAGAGATCCGACAGCCCCTCAATCGTCCGTGGGTACCGACGCCTATAGAGTTCTCGTATTTTTATCTGAACCGCCGGGCTGCAGCCGCTCTTCAGTAGGTGCAGTGCCCTCATCAGGAGGTCATGTTTGCGCCCGCTTTTATTACGTCCAGCAAATCCCAGCAGCACTTGCAGCTCAGAAACACGAAAACTTGATACCATATTCTGGGAAGGAAAGAGAGGAAAGCACAGGTGAGCCAACAGCACCCCAAGGAGGCCTTTTCAAGGAGCGTGGTGCGGCGTCTTTCATCATCTAATCTGACAGCTTGTTACTTGGTTATGGGTACTGCCCACACCTTCACAGAACACAAGAGCACAGTTAGTTTGCAATGAAGAAACAAAGAGTCCAGGATGCAGGTTGAGTTTGCACATGTTAATGAAAGATTTGTTTCCACACTCAAACAATAGTAACAACAAAATCATAAATTCACAGCACAAGCACAAGCTGTACCACCAAAGAATCTGTCTCACCTTGTGGGACAAAACACCAACCCAAAAAAAAAAAAATCAAGTCAATTTGTTTTATCACCTGTCTTCCAACACATTTTAGGCACTTCCTTATTTTATTTCTTAATTTCTGAACAGTTTATTTTGAAACTCCCTTTATTTTGGACACTGTAAAAGACATGCATAAACAGAGATAGGCATATCAAGTTTAATTGCTGAAAGATATGCACAGCAAGGTGGACAGTTCTTTAAAAGCTACATTATCTATTGTATACTGTGATATGCAGTACTATACACAAACAAAATAACTGATTCTTCAAATGTCACAATGAACTACCTCTCTTTTTCAGATCACATTCTGTGATCAAGTGTCACAAAGATATCTTGAAAACAAATAATACTGTTTACTTGGTTATCAGGGTTAGTTTTGCAAGACTAAGGATTGAACTGCAAAGTTAAAAAATTAAGACTACTCCTGTTTGTGAAAATGTAAATAAAAAAGGAAACAATATTGTGCCCTGCTACTACTAAGAATTAACTTTGCACAGATGCATCATCTCACTTTTGTGAGCAATTTATACCTCCATTCCAGAGGTATAAAGTTGTCCAGAATACTTGTAACCAACCTCCCTCCTATTTCTGGGGGACTGTCACCATGGCAAGCAGGTAAAAATTTTAAAGGTGAAAGAACACCTGCCTTCCATCTGTGCTCGTGCACCACTGACAACTCTAGACTCAAGGACTGGAGATGAAGGTGCTAACAGAAGGTTTGAAATAGCAGACATTGGGATCATATGTAGTTTTAAAAACAGTTCAGAAGTGCATCTGGATGTTTATTAAAACTTTGGGCATTCATTTCAGAAGGGACACAACTCAAAATACAACATTTTGACTTTACTTTCCAAGTCCTTACTACACAGATTTAATACTTGTGTTCTGACACACATCTGATCTCAGTTGAAGTTTTAACACAACTTTTGCCCAAACATCAAGTCAGTCACTAAAAAAAGTCAAAACCCTGCCTGTGCCCCTGGCTTGTTTCCTATTCTCTCTTTAATATTGTGAAAATTGTTTTGGCAGTAAGACCAGCAAATTGTGTCAGATGAAAACTGAAGTTAAAAATCACAGAATCATTTAGGAAAAGGCTTCCAAGATAATGAAGTCCAACTATTGGTGCAGCACTGCCAAGGTCACCACTAACCCATGCCCCCAAATGCCACATCCACATGGCTTTTAAATCCCTCCAGAATGGGGACTCCACCACAGCCCTGGGCAACATACCAACACTCTTGGTCAAGAAATTTTTCCCAGTATCAAATCTAGACCTCCCTGGTTCAACCTGAGGCCATTTCATCCCGTTCCATCCCTCAATACCTAAGAGCAGAGCCCAACACCCTCCAGCTCCCTCAGCCTCTCCTGGGGCTCCAGCCCCTTCCCAGCTCCGTTCCTGCCCTGGACACCCTCCAGCCCCTCAGGGTCTCTCTTGTCCTAGCACTGGAGGTGCCCCAGCAGTGCCAGCCCAGGGGACAGGCCCTGTCCTGGGCTGGGCCACACCATGGGCACCTTGTCCATATGGGTCAGCACATGCTGACCCGAGTCCAGGCACATGCTGTCCCACATCCAAGTCAATGGCTATTTCTTGTGCCATTAAAACACGGCAGGAGTAAGTAGCCAGGACCTACCTTCTCAAGGGCCAGACAGACTATTTTTGCACATCAAAACGACTATCTGAAACACTATGGCAGAAACCTCATCTGGCACACCCTTTCCTCATCATTAATGAAACAAATTTATTGTATTTCAGCCCCTGATTTCCAACATTTCCAGACAGCCAAGTTGGATCCAGTGACTCTTCTGTCAAGAAGCTGCTCTGATCAGAGCTAACACAGCAGCCCTCACACAGGTATTCCCCTGACACCCTGTCTATAAATGCACCATGGACACAGCAGCCAGCAAAAAGTCATATGAGGTACTGAGTGGCTCATCCAAACTTCTGAAGAGGCCAACAGCAGATGTCACATTAAATTCATCCCAGCAACTTCTCTCAACAACAAAACAATACAACATGGAGAATGTTAGTTTCCACCTGGCATTCCCTTTCTATTTTCCCTTGCTCTGTCAGAACGACAAAAATAAAGTGTTCCAATATTCATAAAAAATAACTTGAAGTACTGTAACAGCTTTTAGTTATGACATAAAAGAGAAACTGTGTTAAAAGGTAACACTAGTATTCATGAATTTACAGAAAACTTCACGTTGCACGCTTCTGTAGATAGCTGCATAAGCTTGATAGCAACGCCAGCTCCTTTATTTCAGATGCAGGCAGTAAGCACTATGCTAGATTCCATAACCACAATGCAAATGAGTAAAATAATCCTTTACACTGGGATTATGGAAACAGCATGTATTGCAAAATACTGTCTATTACCCTGCCGGCTGCCTTCTGTGCATTCCTGCAAGTTAATCAAGGTGAAATGTGCAGTCAGTCACGCCTCGACACAGCTAACATTTCACACACAAAAAAAAAAAAATTCACAAACTAGCACTTTGTTACAAGATGCATTTAATTTTACTAGAAGACACAGCCTGGCTTCAATACTATAGTCATCAAAATTTTAAATTAACACCCACATTAAAAATGCTTGCGAGTATGAAAAACATAGTTTTGTCCATCAATGTAAAAATCTGACACAGCTTTAGAAAGAAGACTTGCAAAAAGAAAGACTTACAGGAGTATCTAAAGAATAGACAACCTCTAAAGCTGATTATACTTTGCCTTTAAGGCAACAACAAACATGTCTATGAAAAGACACCTGCCACTGCCAGAGCTGGGACCAGGGATGGAGTGACAGGACACAGGGAAGGGCTTCCCAGTGCCAGAGGGCAGGGATACTGGGAAGGAATTATTCCCTGTGAGGGGGGGCAGGCCCTGGCACAGGGTGCCAGAGCAGCTATGGCTGCCCCTGCATCCCTGGCAGTGCCCAAGGCCAGGCTGGACAGGGCTGGCAGCAGCCTGGCACAGGGGAAGGTGTCCCTGCCCATGGGGGGGAAGCTTTAAGGTCTCATCCAAACCAAACCCATGATTCTGTACTTATCTTCCTACTCCATTTACAAATATAGAGTGGACATTCATCATCATAATCAAACTTTTATGGAGATGTATGTCTGAGAACATTTATAATCATGGTGCAAGGCAGACACTGCTTCCAGCAAACCCTTATCAACTTCATTTCTTTTGGTTTTCCAGCATATTGCAGAAGACTGCAGCCTCGTTATTAATATGCTTTTCACATCACTCAATTAAGATTAGACATTCAAGTTGTGTCACGTAGATGCCATTTTCTCTTAAGAGAAATTCTTTACAGCTGCACAGCCCAATAAAAAAAAGCTTTTTTTAACACAAAACCAAAGCCATTTTAGTTTTAACATTACTCCATGAACACAAAGTAGTTTGACGAACTCTAAGGAAGGAAATCAGACTGGATAAATCAAGCACTTTTATATTCCAGAAATATTTTCCCCCCCTGAAATTCATACTTGAAGGTTATAAGAAGTTTAATAGGTTTGTTTCCTACGGTTAAACTTTAGCAACCATGATTCATCAGCAGAAACACTGTTCTGAAGCATTAAGCCGTAGGTGTATCTGGAATGGCATTAATCTCCCAGGGAGGATGATGTTAAGGAGCCCAGGAAATGCTGACATACCACTGAAATTAAGGGGCAGGCGTGTTGCAAAGCAAAATAAAGGATCAAACATCTCTCCAAACAGGAGCTCTGTGATTCTCCACACTCCCCTGCAGTATTAACAGTCACTCTACATCTCTCTCTCTCTTCATATATATATGTATGTATATATATATACACATCTCAGTGCAAGGTAACTAAAAATGCCTGTTTAATTCTTGATATATGTCTACAATAAGCAGCAACAACTGTGGCTTTCAGGGCAAGTACTGCTCGAGCAGCCAACTAGACACCTGCAGAAGCAACCCAGCCTACTCAGAAGTACTGGTCAGCTTGTCCCTAAGAGCTCTGCTCCAGCCCCACTGCCTTCCAGACAATCTCTGAAGTGTCTAATTCTCTGTACAGCAGAGACACACCAAGGACAGGTTCCACAAATCCTCACTCCTGGCTTTAAGCCCTTTCATGGACAGTCAGCAAAGCAGTACATTTGTGACATCTTTTGCAGGAGATTTGCATCCGTGCTGACTTACAGCAGGCTAGAAATGGGTAATGGTGGTAAGGAAAAACGACCTGTGTCCTGGGGGGATGGTTGAAAACCTCTCTGCTGAGTGAAAATGTTTTCTCAAACATGATGTAACCACAGATAAAAAAAGTCACAGGGAAAAATGCAGGCGCCATTACTGAAATCTGTGTCAGTAGTACAGGAGAGCAAAAGATGCTCTAAAGAAAACCACAGTCGATGCAAAACATAACCACCAGATCCTCTGCATTATGGGTTTTCCTCTGCACAGGCTCTAGCCTGGCTCCTAAGTTAGGAATTAGCTCCAAAGCTGCATGCACTTAGTAACAGCAAAAAATCCTAGGTTAAACAAACACAAATATTTAAGAAAACAAAAAAAAGCTTGGCCATTTCATTGCAGCCTCTTTTTTAGAATATCCTAAAACAGATTATCTCCTTCCTCTCCCAATTAGTTAATTGTTAAAAGTTTGCTATGTGTAAAAATATTAAGATGTCTCAATAAACCCCAATGATCTAGTTCCAGTGACTGTGAACCTATGGAGAACACAGGAATTTCATGCAGATACAAGGTAACAGCACATTATCGTAGGTTATTAACAGTATTTTATCAGCATTTATGTTATTTAATACACTCAATTTAACTGCAGCCTAAAGATCATTACAGCACCAACTGCAACTTTTCAATATGTATTCTGCCCACCATCTTGAATTTAATCCAGATCATGTGGAATTTGATTTCTACATCAGAAACAAACTGGTCTGCATATACAATAAAATTACATTAACACAGATAAAATAAAACAGTGCTTGGCAATGAGCTTGAGGTGGATACACAAAAACAGCTCTCAGTATTTTCTTGTTAGCAATTTAGCACTAAGCACCACTTCACCTGGTAAATGTGAGGTGGTCACACTATCCTTCCAGACTGGAAACATAAAGCAAGTGGAAAGACACCAAGTCTGATATGAACAAGAGATACAATATATAAAAGAATGAGACTTCAATTTCTGTATTTTAATATGGTATCCAAACAATATTTCTCTTCCCGTTTGAATTGTGTGACATCAGTACTAGGTGTGCAAGAGCAAAAATTTAAAGTGGGACCTACTTCCGCCATTTATAAACATGATTTTTCTAGTGAATTTTGTGCAATCTCTCCTGCCAGAAAAGATATATTAGCACACTTGCATCTCTTCTCAAGCAAATGAGTTCTTTCCCACAATGGCTATGAAACTGATTGTAAGTGTCACAGATTTGGCACAGGCAGAGCCATTTGCCTATAAAGAGCTTTTTATTTTTTTTCCCCCCATAAAGATGACACTAACAAATTACTTCAAAACGTGATTAAACATGAACTATGAGCCTGATGCTGTCACCCAAACTGGAGATCTGTTTCAAAGACTGCATGTACTCTGCATTACTTCTTTCCACTTTAGAGTCAGGACGCCAGCAGAAACACAGGGGACTCAAGAATACTAAATAACAATATGTAACTGATCCTCTTATCTGCAGTATTTTGCTGGGATTCAACAAGCTCCAAGCCAAATCTTGGTGAGTTCAGAATCTGTTGGGAGCTGGAATTGTTTTCTCACAGATGGCTCTCAGAAGGAGCTGTAGTTCCCCACTTCTGGGCCAATTCTGTTCTAAAATGTGTTTACTCGTCATCTCTGGCCTCCACACCAGACTGATGATTCTGTTCCACATCCGCCTGTGCCTGAGTAATTCCTTCAACATTTACTGGGCTGCTCTGGAGAGAGGATTATGGATAAAGGTATGAGCCAAGTTTAAAACCACATCTGTGAACAGCAGCTCTGAAAATGGTATCTCCAAACAGCAACTCACAACTAGACACAACAGAGTTGTGCTCTCCACATCTTCTCAGCCACTCCCCAATACTCCAGAAACCAGGAATCTACAGAAATCAATGAACACTACCAATTAAAAACTTGATCACATGTCTGGAAGGGTAGGCCTTACACCAGATACTGTCACCAATACCTTGAAGAGTAGCAAATGTGGTTACAGCTACATCCAGATCCTTTAACAAAACCCACGATTTCCAAAAGGCCTGATGTAACAGCAGGTTTCCTAAAGTCTGGTTTCTTTCATTACAGCCTCTCAATCATAACCCTTGGGTTCCAGCTCCATAGAACTTTTACTGTGAAGATCCAGAGGATGCCAGGGGTAGTTCTAAAAAATACCAAAATGCTCCTTTGCCCTGAAAAGAAAAAAAATGCTGCTTCTGCTTGCTTCTCTCATAAAACAGCATTTAAGAGAGAACTCTGACCTCCTGCTTTTAGTCAGTCCTTAACAAATTAGTAAAATACATTCCACTCTCAAAATGACCCAAGTAGCCTTTTATAAAGCAGGTAGAGATGATATACGGCAAGAAACTGCAATCACCAAGAGAGCAGCAAACAATACTGCCATAAAAACATTCAGTAGGTTAATCTATAAAGCAGCCATTTCAGATCACACCTAAAGGCCAATTCAGAAATTCTACTGGGGGTGGGGGAATCTCTCTCATCTTTGGCCAAAAGCAGGGAGACTTGGTTGTCTGAAAAAAAAAATTAAGCCTCAAAACCAAGGGCCTAGTATTCAAGCAGGCACATTCAAATGCATCCTTAAATGCAAAAAGAAAAAAGGAAAATTTCAGCCACGGCCTTGCAGACATGAGGCAGACAATTACATTCCTTTCCAAAAATTACCTAGAGCTTTCCCACAGCAGGCCATGAACTATCAGACAGATACTGAACATTTAGAGAAGCTCCAGGCTAACAGATTCATTTCACAAACTCCAGATTACTAATAAGATGAATGGGAATATCAAAAGATATGTCTTCAGCCTTTTTTTTTTTAAACTAGTGGCACCTCTTGGGTGATGAAAAGGGCAGCCCTGCAGTCGGCCTGAATTTTCCCTCCATGCTTCCTGCATCACATCTATGTATGCACATCAGTTTCTTGTCAGATTTAAATGTATTCAGGAACCTAATGCCCTGAGGGAGACAATCAATATTTATGGATATCTAGATAAGTGATTACAGTGTTTTGGGAGAGACAGATCACAACTCCACCTCAAGACTGGTGAGGAAGACATAAAAGAAGAGTCGCCACTGGCACAAAGTTTACACTGGGGCTTCGACCAAACCCTTTGGGACACCTTGGAATGAAGGCTGAGAATGGGCGAGGACACCAATCAAGAAAACATGTAAACACAAACATTTAAAGGGAGAAAACAACAACAACAACAAAAAAAGCCAGTAATTCCTAAAACTGAGACGGAGCACTGTTGTCCTCAGACAAAGAAACTCAGTTCCTTCCACTATATTTTTATAAGTGAGTTCCTCAGCTGCAATGCCAGTGTTAGTGCTGGAAGAAGGCTCAGCATGGGGAATTCTCTGGCGACTGCAGCATATTTCCCACTGCGGGTCACACCACCATCACCTCTTCCTCTCCTCTAAAGCCCAGCTCATCGTGGTTCCCATTTAGCCGGCTTTTATCCCTCCTGTAACAAAGTCCAGGTCGGGGGAGCGGCCTGCACTCACAATTCCCACCAACAATTCCACTTCTGCAGGTGTGGATGCTGCTGAAGGACAGCCTCCTCCTTCCACACAAAGATACCAGCGGATTGTTCCAGGAAATAGGAGGAAAAGCACCAACTCTGCAGTCAGCTCTTTGTGTACGCACCTTAACAAAATGAAAGGACACGCACGCACACACCCACTCCGACAAGTCTGCTACACAGAGTCCACCACCACAACATGAAAGATAATGAACCGATGATAAAACAGGTCTGGGCTTCACGCTGGCCAGGCACAGCTTTCCCGGCTGGAAAGCGGTCCGTGGATTTCCCGAGATTCCACAACTATCAGCATTTTTAACAGCCCGGTGGTTATTCACCGCCCTCCCTTCCCGCACGGAGCGCGGGGCCCAGCAGGAGCCGTTGGAGCCCCGGGGCCGCTCGGCAGCGCCGAGATGCCTTTTAAAATGTCGGGAGGAGCGGGAAGAACCTCCCTGGCGGCGGCAGCAGCACAACCCGCGCGGCAGGGACGGAAGAACCGGGCACTGACAGGGAGGGTATCCCCAGGCAGACCCCGCCGACCCCCGGGAACTCGGGGAGGGCCCGCTCCTTCCTTCCCTCCCTCCCTCTCACCCCGGAGATGGCGCGGGCCCCCCAGCACCGACATCTTGCACCCTCCGCCACC